>CM045459.1:2498025-2600089 GCA_024666655.1 Dascyllus trimaculatus | reverse complement strand
CTGGGCACAAATTGAGATTTAAGATCTTATTTACTTGCTTCACATGCTGCGTACTCCTAAAAAAAGCTGTTTTTTTCTGTGCAGCGTGGGTTTTCACCGGGTTCTCCAGCTTCCTCCCACAGTCCAAAAACATGCTGAGATTAATTGATGATTCTAAATTGTCCGTAGGTGTGAGTGAGAGTGTGCTCGTCTGTCTCTTTGTGTAGCCATGTGATAGAAGAATTGTGCTTATGTTAAGAATGATACTTGTTAGTTAATCACTGAGTAACTGTCAGGACTTTAAAGTCTACATGTCAGCAACCATTATTGTAAAGATATAAATCACCATAAAACATTCCAAGCTGTATGTACTCACAGTAAAGAACACAGAGAACTGACCCAGTAAGATTGTGTAAGTGACACTTATCTTATGCTGATTGTTCACCAAATAAAAAGAGCCAATGACAAGGACTCTGCTGTAGCGATGCATACTGCAGAGCTGTAGTGTCCATTCTCTCCTTGTGTGCAAGTAAAAGACCTGAGCTGGTGATGCTGTCTTCCTTCCTGTGCTGTGTGTATTTTCAGGTTTTGAACCGAACACCCTGTGATAGACTGGTGACCTGTTCAGGGTGTCTCCTGCCTTCGCTCGAGTCGGCTGAGATAGACTCCAGCCCCCTGCGACCCTACAGAGGATTAAGTGGTGTATAGATAATGGATGGATGGATGGATGGAGGCTGCTGCTGGTGCTGGTGCACTAGGCTGCTAATATTGTGCCGTCTATTGCAGGACTGTTGCATTGAATTGTGTTCTAAAGAATTTATAATATCAATCTCTTTACAGAAGCACAGATCCACTTTAAAACCAACAAGCTGCGACCAATGGATTCCACTCTAGTGGAGCAACGAGGTGGGATTAAAACTCAGGCTGCTGTTATCCGTTTGCAGCTTAAAGCAGAGGAAACAGTCGGTAATATGACGTGATTAATTCTGCAAATTTGATTAACATTATAAACGTATTACCGAAGCCCAGACCGCGTAATGGAAACCTGACATTTCTGAGATCGTTTTTTTTAAACTAATATTTGTTCACGCTGGAGGAGAAAGAGGTGCTTAATTTAGAGGAGTCAGCTACCAGTGAAATTAACTTCTGCTAATTTCAAATGAGGTGGCAAATAGCCCTGAATGTGCAGCGACAGACGCCCAAACCGCCAAACTGCAAATGTAATGTTTGAATTCATCCTCAAGTCACAACCACTGAACAAGCAGCCAAACAAGAGCAACAGTGTCATCATGCACTGTGTGGACACGTGGAAAAACACGACTTTTATCTTTAAAAAAGTGGTTAAAACAGTTGATTTAGCCACGTGACGCAATAAAATCCTCTATTTTCTGTGTATGAAGCAGTGAATTGTAAGTAAATGAATGGTCTCAGTAGGAACAGCCACTCTCTGAGCCTCTGATGGGATGTGAAGTGGCATCTTCTTCCCCCCCCGAGCTGCCTGCAATCAGTAACCACGGCAACAAAGACCTTTATAATTAAGCCTGCAGACTGTCAGCGCTTGATTCATAAACTCAAGAAAGAGTCTGAGGTGAAACTCGCGAAGAATCGACCAACATCCACTTTTCCCCGCGACTGAAAGAGCGTTTCATTTATTTTTCAAGAGCGCTCTTTGTGAAGAGCACTTTTATCCAGAGTGCTTCAGAGTGATGCCAGTCCTCGGGTTTTTTAGCACGAGTGGGACCAAATAAATAACCCGCTGACCCGGCAGTGGGGGGGTTCGACGCACAATACAGGGAGGGAGGCAAAGAAATGACAAATAAAATGAATTAGAATGAAAATCCCAGTTTGAACTTGTTAGAGTGCGATGTTTACCACAGTGTTATTTTATTGTTTGGCACTACTTGTTATGCGTAAGGATACACTGTGTAATTAATAAAGGCGGAGCCTACCTGCGCTCTGGTTCTCCTGTCAGAGCAGAGAGAGAGAGCGGTACGTTGTGGCTACCAGTTAGAAGTATAAACATGTCTCCTGTCGTATATGCACATGGTGATTAAGATAAGACTTCTGCAAAGATGTCTACCGAAGCAACGGAGTCGGGAGGAGGATCTGTTGTCTCCCGTGCTCCTAATCGGGCACCCGCTGCAGATGAGCCAACAGGTTATGGGCCCAGTCAAGTCCCAAGTACAGCGATACACGGACGAGGACTGCCGCCGAGGTTCGACGGAGACGAAGCCCGCTACCACATATGGGAGGCAAGGTTTTTAGCATACTTGAAAACCATCGGGCTCAAAGACGCTATCCTGGGAAATGAGTTAGCGGCAGGGGCTAACGCACAAGACGCTGCGGAGATCGGTAGGAAAAATGAACTGGCATATGCCGAACTGTGCGGTTGTTTGGATGATAAAACGCTAACGCTTATCCTCTACGAAGCACCAGATGATGGCAAGAAAAGCCTACAAATATTAAGGCGCCATTTTGAGTCAGAAGAAAAGCCGCGAATAGTTGGGCTGTACACAGAGCTAACCAATGTGCTAATGGCTAATGGAGAAGAGCTAGCGGACTATCTGGCACGTATTGAGAAGATAGTAGCAGCATTAAACAGAGCGAAAGAGACTCTTAGTGATGCACTTCTGGTGGCGATGGTGTTAAAAGGACTCACAGATGAATACAACCCATTCTCGGTGCATGTTACTCAGACTAAGGAAACACTGACCTTTGCAGAGTTCAAGGCCAGACTGAGAAGTTTTGAATGTACGCTACGATACCGCAGCAAGCCCCGAACAGATGAAGTAATGGCTGCTAACTACAGGGCGTCTAAACCAAAGTTTAAAGAAAAGGAGAAGAAATACTTCAATGGAGAGTGCTTTATTTGTGAGAAAGTGGGGCATAAAGCAAGAGACTGCAGAAACAAAGACAAGAAAACATACAGAAGAGGGCTTAAAGCACAAAGCGGCAACATGGTGGCCACCATTGCAGACACTGGACAAGGTATTTCCTGTGGTAGAGAAAAGTACAAGCCTGTGAAAGAAGAAGAAGAGACGTTTGTGCTGCGGGTGGGTGAATGGAAACCCTATGGCACACAGCAGCAAGGTCTACTCGTGGACAGCGGTGCCTCTGCCCACATCATGACGGATGAGAGAGCCTTCATCAGATTCGACGAGACGTTCCAGCCCAAGAACCACGTCATGCAGCTGGCGGACGGGACACGGACCACCGGTGAGGTCCTGAAGAAGGGGGACGCGCAGATTGAATTGACTGACTCCAACGGGAGAGTGGTGAGTATCAAACTCACAGGCGCCCTCCTGATTCCTGGTTACCCACAGAACATTCTGTCTGTGGAGGCAGCAGCTACAAAGGGAGCGAAGTTCAACTTTGAGAAGAACAACAACAAAATGATCCTCCCTGATGGCACAACTTGTGAAATAAAGGTAAAGGACAGACTGTATTACCTGGACATTATAACAGAGAATGATGTAAACAGTGAGGACTCCTGTAATGCATCCTTTGATCTGAAAACTTGGCATGAGATAATGGGTCATTGCAACTATGGTGACATAATAAAACTAGAGACAGTTGTAAATGGTATGAAAATCAAAGACAAAACATGCAGACCTAACCAATGTGAAACTTGTCTACAGGGAAAATTTTCCCAAAGCAGAAACAGACAAAGTGATGTACGGGCCAAAGAGCCATTAGAGTTTGTACACACAGACCTAGGTGGGCCTATTGCCCCAGAGTCATTTGAAGGGTACAAATATGCGATCACTTTCACTGATGATTTCTCTGGTGCTATATATGTGTACTTCCTTAGAAACAAAAACAAAGCAGTTGAGGCAACTAAGCAGTTCTTGGCGGACACAGCACCCTTTGGTAAAGTAAAACGCCTGAGATCAGACAATGGTACGGAATTTGTCTCAGAAGAGTACCAGTCATTACTGAGAGACAATGCTATAAAACATGAGAGATCAGCTCCCTACTCCCCCCATCAAAATGGGACAGCGGAGAGGAACTGGCGTACTTTATTTGAGACAGTCAGATGCATGCTGATTGAATCAGGTCTACCAAAGGAGTTGTGGCCTTATGCAGCCAGGACAGCTGCAATCATAAGGAACAGGTGCTTCTGTAAGAGAACAGGGGAGACACCCTACTTCCTTTTCACTGGAAAACGACCAGATTTATCTAAAATGAGGAAATTTGGTTCAGAGTGCATGATATATGAGCAAAACAAGAAAAAGCTAGATCCAAGAGGCAAAAAGGGAATTTTTGTTGGTTTTGATCGCCATTCACCTGCTTATTTGGTTTATTTTCCAGAGAAAAGCAAGGTTCAGAAGCACAGACTGGTCCACTTCATCACAAAGAGCATGACAGAGAGTCATACACAGACCGACACGGACCAACCAGAGGACCACTACATAGAGTGGGTAACAACGCCAAGTCAGACTTGTCAGCCACCGACTGAACAAACAGAACATAAAGACTCGAACACTGAGCAAGACATAAATGCAGACAGTGACACAGAACTTACCACTGACACACAGACTCCACGTACCACAGGTAGAGTCAAAAAGAAACCTAAATACTTGGAGGACTATGAATGTGCAGCACATAACAGCAACTTAACTATTGACTACTGTTACCGAGCTACAGTTGGGCTGCCACAGACCTATAGGGAGGCTGTGACATCACCAATATCTGAAAAGTGGAAAAAGGCGATGAAAGATGAAATGGCTTCATTTAAGGAGAACAATACCTACTCACTTGTACCGTTACCAGAGGGTAGACAGACAGTGGGGGGAAGATGGGTATATGCTCTCAAAGAGGATGATAAAGGAAATGAGACATACAAGGCTAGATATGTAGCAAAAGGGTATAGCCAGGTAGAAGGACTTGACTATTCTGAGACGTTCTCTCCAACAGCCAACTTGACATCACTGCGTGTGCTGATGCAACTGGCTGCACAGCATGACCTGACATTACACCAGATGGACGTTAAGGCAGCTTACCTACATGCACCTATTGACTACGAAATATACATGGACCAACCAGAAGGTTTCCAGTTTAAACCGAAGAATGGTGAGCAACTTGTGTGTAAGTTAAATAAGTCAATATACGGACTTAAACAGTCGGGCAGGAATTGGAACATGATGCTCCATGAATTTCTAATCGAAAATAGGTTTGTACAGAGTCAAGCAGACCATTGTATCTACACTAAACTGTCTGACAAAGAAAAAGTGTTTTTGTTAGTATGGGTTGATGATATAGTTGTGGCTGCAAGTAATGAAATGTGTCTAAGAGAGGTCAAGGAGAAACTGAAAAGTAACTTTAAAATGAAAGACCTGGGACACCTTACTCATTTTATTGGGATTGATTTCACTCAAAATGAGGGCACTGTCAAAATGAACCAATCCAGGTACATTAACAAAATACTTGAAAGGTTTGGCATGGCTGAGTGTAAAGCCAGAGCCACACCTAGTGAAACCAAATGTGATCTGACTCCAGAAGGGGACCAAACTGACCAAAGAAAGTACAGAGGAATGTTGGGCAGCCTCATCTACATCATGACCTGTACTAGGCCTGATATCAGTTGGATTGTGAGCAGACTGTCACAGTACATGTCCGATCCCAGAGAGAAACACATGACTGCTTTAAAGCATGTATACAGGTACTTGCAAGGGACTAAGGACTATGAGTTGTGTTATAACAAGTGTAACACTAAACTTAAACTGATGGGATATTCTGATGCTGACTGGGCCAACGATGCTGAGGACAGAAAGAGCACTACAGGCTACTGCTTTAGCCTAAGTCAGGATGGTGCTATTGTTTCATGGAAAACAAAGAAGCAACAAACAGTTGCACTGTCAACATGTGAAGCTGAATATGTAGCATTGACAGCTACTATTCAAGAAGCACTCTACCTAGCTCAAATACTTAAGGACATGGACCACAGTTTTGAGCAAACTGCAACAGTCTTTGAGGACAACCAAGGGACTATACGCCTGGCAAAGAATCCTGTGAATCGACAAAGAACCAAACATGTGGACATAAAGTATCACTTTATCAGGTCCAATGTGTTGCAAGGCAAAATTGTTTTGGTGTATTGTCCAACTGAAAATATGGCTGCAGATGTGTTCACAAAATCTGCCACAAGGGCCAAAATTGAAAAGTTTTGTTCTTATATGTTTGGAAATTAATATTGTGGTCAAAGTGAGTGGTACCATCGAGTGGGGGTGTTAGAGTGCGATGTTTACCACAGTGTTATTTTATTGTTTGGCACTACTTGTTATGCGTAAGGATACACTGTGTAATTAATAAAGGCGGAGCCTACCTGCGCTCTGGTTCTCCTGTCAGAGCAGAGAGAGAGAGCGGTACGTTGTGGCTACCAGTTAGAAGTATAAACATGTCTCCTGTCGTATATGCACATGGTGATTAAGATAAGACTTCTGCAAAGATGTCTACCGAAGCAACGGAGTCGGGAGGAGGATCTGTTGTCTCCCGTGCTCCTAATCGGGCACCCGCTGCAGATGAGCCAACAGAACTTACAAGAGAAGGTAAATATCGTGTGTCATGTCATCAGATTACTGTAGAAATACGGATCAATCCTATCAATTCCAACATAAAATGACTGTTCAGAGCTGCAAAAACAGACTGTGTGAACTAAAAAGTCTGACACAAAATGACTAAAACTAGACACAAGGAGTTAAAGAGGCTTAAAACAACACAAATGATGTAAACTAGAGACAAAATACAACAAAAATGAGACTCAAAACAACAAAAACAAAGCATGAAATGACAAAAAAACAGACACAAAACAACAAAAACGTGGCAGAAAATGACACAAACCACACCAAAAAAATGACAAACAAGCGAAAAAAAACACAAACTTGACACAAAACAAAAATGAGGCTTGAAACAACACAAAAAAGATATAAAATGACCCAAATAAGACACAAAACAACAAAAATGAGACTTAAAACGACACAAAATGATATACAGAACAACAAAACAAGACATAAATTGACAAAACCAGACACAAAATGACCCAAATAAGACTCGAAATAACACAAACAAGACATAAAATGACACAAACACGGAACTAGACCTGGTTCTTCTTGGTTGAAAAGGGGGTATCTGAAGTCCAGCTACACATTTAGTAGTTTCCCTGCAGGACTTGTAGATTCCTGTTGTGAAGACGGACTGCTGTGTGCGATAAGAAGACGGTCGCTGGCGTTTGCACCTAATCTAGTTTGATACGATGCATCTCAGGTAACTGCTTGTTAGCTTGGAGCTCAAAATGGCTCCGTAATGTTTCATTCTTCTTGTCAGAGCATCAGGATCCCTCATGTAACGCATAATTTCATTTCGGACTGAACCTCTTTGCTTTAACCTCCCCAGGTCTGACCCACGGCGGTTTTGACTCGCCCTGTTTCCGGTAAACATCCACAGCGTCACCGTTAAAGGTGCTCAGCTGCAGCCGTCCGTCTTCCCCGATGCCTTCATCTGTATGCACACGGCTGCACTGTTTGGGAGTCTGGGACTATTTAGAACAACAGTTTTCATGCTAAGTGCCAATCGGTCATGCTGTAGCCTCTCGGGGACGAGGTGGAGTTAAAAGAAGAGAACAGAGATTAGGACGCAAAGAGGGGAGGGGGAGAAAACAGAGGAATGGGCGACGGAAGTGGAAAAGACAGAGAGATAAGCAGAGAGAGGCTGGAATACCTCACAGGAGAATCAAACGGAAAGAAAGCAAGCCGAGGGAAGAGCAAAGGAGCATGGGAGGAGGAACCGAGAGACAAAGTGAACGAGACAAAGAGGGAGATGAAGAGATAACGCTCCACAGATATCTGAGCTCCAGAGGAAAGAGAGGAACAAAGAAATCATAACCTTCACACTGAAGTTAAACATGAAAGAGAGTTAGAGGGTCTTTCACATCAGCACTGGGAGAAATTACAGCAAAAATACAGCAAGATTCTAATAGTACTGTTCTTCCTGCATAAAAAATACTATTATATAATCATATTATTATAGAGCCACAGAGGGAGGAGGTTGGGGAAGAGGGATGCATCAACAAAACACCACTGTTCGCCTCTTATTTCCCACCAAGCACCACCATTAGCATAGCATACAATGTATTGCCAAAAGTATTGGGACGCCCCTGCAACTAACTGAATCCAGGTGTTCCAATCACTTCCATGGCCTCAGGTGTATAAAATCCAGCCTCTATGCATGCAGACTGCTTCAATCAGTCAATCGGTGAAATTTCCTCAATACTAAATATTCCACGGTCAACTGTTAGTGGTATGGCCATGTAAAATCAATAACTACAGACCTCCAGACTTGGTGAGGCCTTCAGATCAGCTCCAGAACAGCGGTAGAGAGCTTCATTAATGGGTTTCCATGGCCCAGCAGCTGCATCCAAGCCTCACATCACCAAGTGTTGGATGCAGTGGTGTAAAGCAGCCGCCACTGGACTCTAGAGCAGTGGAGACCAGTTCTCTGGAGGGACCAATCACACTTCTCTGTCTGGACATCCCATGGACCAGTCTGGGTTTGGAGGTTGCCAGGACAACGGTACTTCCTGACTGCATTGAGCCAAGTGTAAAGTTTGGTGGAGGGGGGTTGTGGTGTGGGGTTGTTCTTCAGGGGTTGGGCTTGACCCCTTAGTTCCAGTGAAAGGAACTCTTAATGCTTCAGCAGACCAAGACATTCTGGACTATTTGATGCTCCCAACTTTGTGGGAACAGTTTGGGGATGGCCCCTTCCTGTTCCAACATGGCTGCCACCAGTGCACAAAGCAAGGTCAGTAAAGACATGGATGATCCAGTCTGGTGTGGAGGAACTGGACTGGCCTGCACAGAGTCCTGACCTCAACCCGATAGAACACCTTTGGGATGGATTAGAGTGGAGACTGAGAGCCAGGCCTTCTGGTCCAACATCAGTGTCTGACCTCACAAATGCTCTTCTGGAAGATGGTCAAAGATTCCCATGAACACACTCCTAAACCTTGTGGAAAGCCTTCCCAGAAGAGTTGAGGCTGTTATAGCTGCAAAGGGTGGAACAACTCCATGTTAAACCCTACGGATTAGGAATGGGGTGTCAGTAAAGTCCATGTGCCTTCGCCCTGAGTCGACTGGGATAGCCTCCAGTCCCCCCACGACCCTACAGAGGATTAAGCGGTGTATAGATGATGGATGGATGGATGGATTTTGATTACTTTAAAGTAACATATCAGGAGGGATTTCAACCTGCAAATCACAGATTCTGTGCCAACCTGTAAATGTTTCAGTAAAGCTTCAAGGAAAAGTTTTTAATTTGTCCGACTCTGAACAAAGCGGACTGATTAAAATTTCAAGCTGCTCGACTTCACATTGTGAGAAAAACCATCAATTAGCAGATTGGAACCAACTGAAGAGGCTCATTTCCACCAAACTCCCCAGTCCGATGGTTCTCCACAGCGTCTGAATATTTCAGTCTTTAATTGTGGCCATCAGAGAGACTCGTGGGTCAACTTTCATTTTGCTTTTGTTCAAAACAGGATTTTGATGTTTGGAATTCGCGGCTCTAATCACAGAAGCCACGCTGAGCACAATCAGCCGGGAATAAAGCGAGCTATTTATGAAAATAAAGCAGATGAAGTATGAATCATGAAACGCTCTCAGCACCTGAGTGACTGTGTCGAAGTTTGAAAAGAACTCCAATTCACTCCTTTCTGTATTTTTGCTGTTTGTTTGGAAGCAGAAAGACGCTGATTGACCGGCGGAGTCTAATTATTTTCGCCTATCGGTTTGGCCCGAGGAGGCTGCAACGATGTGAGAAAGGCTGTCAGCGGCCCGTCGCAGTAAATAAAGAAGAACCTTCCCTCTTAATTGACCTGCCTGATGGCCGGATCACACTCTGATGGAAAATAAATAATAAGAGGCTAATAGACGGAGCCCTTCAGGTGTCTGGACGCTTTTACAAATGCAGCTCATTAAACTGCGAGAAAGAAGAAACAAACGAGACAGAAGATGACAAAAACAACACAAGTCAGACGTTAGAATGACAAAAATGAGACTGAAGACAACACAAATGAGACAAAACGATGTAAACTACAGAGAAAATCACACGAACTAGACACAAAACCTCAAATAAAGAGAAAAAAAGATGAAAACCAGACACGAAATGACACAAATGAGACATAATACAACACAAACGAGACATAAATTGCAACACTGAACGACAGAAACAAGACAAAATGAAAAAAATGAGACACAAATAACACAAATAAGACATTAAAATGACAAATTTGAGACTTAAATCAACACAAATGAGACAAAACAATGTAAACCACAGACAAAATGACAAAAATCTGACAGAAAACAACACAAACAAGTAATAAAAAGCTAAAAACCAGACAGAAAACAACATAAATCACACATTAAAATGACAAAAATGAGAAACGAAACAACAAAAAACAGACACAAAACAACACAAACCAGACAGAGAACGACAAAAATGAGACGAGACGATGTAAACTACAGACAAAATGACAAAAAGCAGACACAAAACGAAACAAACCAGACGTAAAAAACACAAATGAGACTCAAATTCAAGCACAAATGACAAAAACGAGACACAAAACAACATAAATAAGTTAGAAAAACAAAAATCAGACACAAAATGAGATAAAAGAAACATGATACAACACAAACAAGACAAATTGAAACACAAAACAACACAAATGAGACAAAATTATACAAACTAAAGAAAAAATGACCCAAACTGGACAGAAAATGACAAAAACGAAACAGAAAACGAGACAAAACAAAGTAAACTCGAGTCAAAATAACAACAAAAGTCACAAAATGACAAAAACAAGTTATAAAAAGATAAAAACCAGACAGTAAACGACATAAATGAGGCACGAAACAACAAAAACTAGAAAGAAAAAGACAAAAACGAGACTTAAAACAACACAAATGAGACAAAACAATGTAAACTAGAGTTGTAATGACAACAAAAGTCACAAAATGACAAAAATAGGACACAAAACAGCAAAAACAAGTTAGAAAAACATAAAAATCAGACAGAAAACAACATAAACAAGACAGAAAATGACACAAATGAGACATTAAAATGGCAAAAGTGAGACTTAAACCAGCACAAATGAGACAATATTATGTAAACTAGACACAAACCAGACACAAATTAGACAGAAAACTGCAAAAAAAAGACAAAATGATTAAAAAACCAGATAGAAAATGACATAAATAAGAGAGAAAACAACACAAACCAGACAGAAAACGACAAAAACGAAACAGAAAACGAGACAAAACAATGTAAACTAGAGTCAAAATAACAACAAAAGTCACAAAAAGACAAAAACAAGTTATAAAAAGATAAAAACCAGACAGTAAACGACATAAATGAGGCATGAAACAACAAAAACTAGACAGAAAACAACACAAACAAGACTTAAAATGAGACAAAACAATGTAAACTACAGATAAAAAGATAAAACCAGACAGTAAACGACCCAAACGAGGCACCAAACATCACAAACCAACCCACTAAGAGCCTCAAAGCGAGATCAACCGGACGCCGTGGGGACACGGCCGCTAACAACGGGGGCGGGGTCATCATTTCCATGGAAATGAGTTTTCGGCGGCGAGCCAGGCGGCTGTGGAGGAGGTTTGGCTCGACTCCGTTTCGATTCCTGCTCCGGAGTCTAATCCTCAAATTATCACTCACTCAGCAAATCCCCTCGTCTCCCCTCGTCTCCCCTCGTCTCCCCTCCGCGACACTTCCCCGACTCTTCTTCAGACTCATTTGCTCCTCATCTCGCTCTGCGGCCTCCTGCAGCATCGGCTGGAGGAGGGACCTCATCCGGAAAACAAACCTCCGGCTGTTTCTTCGGATGCCGTTAAAAGCGGCTCGATGATGTTTTAAGGTTTTTAAAGAGAGGCGAAGCCACCCGATGAGCTGAAGGAAGAGGCACGAACACGACAAGGACAACTGAAAATGCCGGGTTTTGAGAAAGCGAGGCAGCAAACTCCACCGTCTGGGGATGTGAACGTCCTGCAGACTCCACAAAGACCCACCAGACACCGATCAGCTCCACAGAATCCAACGTCACTGCAGCAAATGACCTGACTCCAACAGCAGGCTTCTATTCTCCAGCACTCTCAAGTTTTATTATGTTAAATCTGAAGTTATTTTGCAGCTGACAACTGAACAAAACATCCGACGCAAAACCTATTAAACCAAACACAAAGCAACACGAAAGAAAAACGAGACACAGATCGACAAAAACGTCATGCAAAGCAACACAATAAAGAAGGAATTGTCATGAAAGACTCAACAAACAAGCACGAAACGACACAAATCAACAGAAACGAGAAACGAAACAAAATAAAAACGAGACAAACTGACGCGAGCAGGACGGCAAAGACAGACGAGACACAAAATGGTTAAAAACAAGGTGCAAAAAAAGTACAAACGAGACACAAACTGACAGAAATGAGGCACAAAACAACAGAAACGAGACACAATCTGAGAGAAATAAGATAAAATGACAAAAACGAGACATAAAATGACACAAACTGACAGAAAACCAGATAAAACGGCTCAAGTTAGGATCGAAAAGGTGAAAACAAGACGCACAATGACACAAAAAGGATACAAGAGACACAAAAAGTCACAAAAAAATAAAAAACAAGACTTAAAATTACGCAAATGAGACTCAAACTGACAAAAACAAGACATAAAACGACGCAAATAAGACTCGAAAGGATGCAAAGATTTCAGAAAATGACACAAAAAGTCACAAACAGGACATAAAATGATGCAATCAGGACACAAACTGACAAAGAACAAGATAAAACGGCACAAATGAGACACAAATCAATAGAAACGAGAAACTAAACAAAATAAAAATGAGACAAACTGATGCGAGCAGGACGACAAAGACAGACGAGACACAAAATGATTAAAAACAAGACACAAACTGACACCAAAATGACACAAACTGACAGAAACGAGACACAACCTGAGAGAAATAAGATAAAATGACAAAAACGAGACATAAAATGACACAAACTGACAGAAAACCAGATAAAACGGCTCAAGTTAGGATCGAAAAGATGAAAACAAGACGCGCAATGACACAAAAAGGATACAAGAGACACAAAAAGTCACAAAAAAATAAAAAACAAGACTTAAAATTACGCAAATGAGACTCAAACTGACAAAAACAAGACATAAAACGACGCAAATAAGACTCGAAAGGATGCAAATATTTCAGAAAATGACACAAACAGGACATAAAATGTTGCAATCAGGACACAAACTGACAAAAAACAAGTTAAAACTGCACAAATGAGACTCAGAAAGATGAGAAACGAGATACAAAATGACACAAACCAACAGAAATGACACAAAACAACACAATAAGACATCCGTAGAGGTCTTTAATAAGTGCTAATGTGTTTGTGTGCTGCTAGAAGCTCCCAGCTGATCCCACCAGAGAGGCTCTGATGTTTAGACGAGCTGGAAGATGAAACCTCCAGACGCTCCGAGCAAACAGCAGCAGCCTCAGACTCTCTGTTGACTTCTGGAAGCCGGTGGGAGGAAACGGTTCCAGCTCCGTCCTCCAGAGTCAACGGGGACGAAGCGGCGTTTAGAAAAGAGGCAGCAGAGAAACACCGTCTGACTGGACGATGAGCCAGTGAAGGTACAGATGAGCAGAGCTACCAGAACCCATGATGGACGTGGTTCAGTGTTCCAGTACGGATGTTTACGGCGTCACTGCTGCAGTAAAGCTGTGTCATTTCTTAATAGTTAGTTCTTAATACAACTGTTCTTGCATTTCACGGCAAATATGTGTAAATTAATTAATTAATTGATAAATAATAATAATAATAATAATAGTAACAACAACAATAATAATAATATATTGCATTTATAGAGTGTTTTTCCAAATAATAATTATTTATAATAATTATTTGTTCTGTTTTATATACAACAAAAACTGCGTGGTTTTACATTCCTTAATCCAACAAAAGAAAAAAAATATATATACACACACATAAAAAATTAATTTGTGTAAAGATTCTGATTTTTAATATTTAATTAATATTTTAATTAATAAAATTTTATTAATAAATTTTTTATTTCTGTGATTTTTGCAATACATTATCTGTAATTTAATAAAACTGGGAAAATCTGCAAAATTACCATTTTTCAATCCCTAATATATAATTCTTAATATTTTTAAAATAATTTTCTGTCAAATAAATTTATTTTTGCTGATTAAATACAGTAAAAAAATATTGTCATTTTACAGTCAAACATTGTAAAAGAACCAATTACTCTTTGGTGACATTACTGGTTTTTGTAAATGTAAATTCATGTTTTTTCTGTGATTCTACTCAATATTATCTGTAATTTAACAGAACAGGAGAGATCCGTAAACAGATAACATCTTTTAAATATTTTTTTATTCCGTAATGAACAATTTTTAATTTTTCTGATTTTTTTTTTTAAATTAATGTTGAATATTTGTGATGAAATTAATATTTTAAGAATCAGTCACTATTTGTAAAAATACAGATTTTTGATGCAGGCATTATGAACAGTTTTGTCTTTTTTAACACTGTTTTTGTTTCTGTGATTTTACAAGGTATAATCTGTAATAATAATAACAATAAAACCCTTTTTACAGTGTGTTGATGCTGTAACTGTGATCTGAGTGCAGCTCTGACCGTCTGTCCGTCCTCCTGCCTGTCATGTAGCAGACGGACGGACGGCATAAACAGCCAGAGACGGGGAGTCGGGGTCTGAGGCTGAGCTCTGGGGGGTTGGAGGGTATTTGCAGCTCTGACTCTGCTCCTAATATAACCGTCGGCGGAGCGACAGCTGCTGAGTCCTGCAGCAGGTGGACTGTTTTACATTCACACTAACAGTCTGCTGGCGGTTCGAGGCTTCTTCTGCTGCTGTTATCAGTAGAGGAACAAGACGGGGGGCTGCTGGCTGTTAGAGAGACGCTAAAAAAAGAAAAGAGGCTAAAATCTAAACACATCCAGTCGTCGGGTCGATGAAGCATGAAGCTGCTTTTCACCGATTCACTTTTTATTACGTTTAAAAATCTGCCACCAAAAAAAATCACCAAACTTTCACCACTGATCAGAGCCAGAAACCACAAAAACAGAAAAAGAAATGTAAATCTGAAGCTTTCAGACGCTACATGAAGGAATCCGGTCTGACATGTGATGCTGCTGCTGGGGGGGATTAAACAAATCCGAGCACACAACCGGGACATTTCATCAGAATCACGCAATTCTACATTCAAAATGTCGCCACAGACGAACCGTTTGCTCCGAACAGATTCTGTAAAAAACGAAAAATTCTGCTCTCCACGGCGCAGCTGAGAAACCCTAAGTGAGTTCGCTGTGAGCAACAGGCACATGATGAAAATTCAGGGACTTTTCGGCTGAACTGCAGGCAGTGTCGGGTAGACAAGTGTAGAAACAAGTCAAAAACGTAGGTGGTGAAACATCTGTACTATGCAGAGACCTATTTATTGATACCAGCTGTGGCCATGTGGAAAACTGGGACATGTTGGGTTAGGTTTATCGTAAAACAAGAAGAATTTTAACTTTCATACGACACAGACGACACTTCTAGTCATGGCTGTGACTTACGTTGCAGTGCTTTACTGCCTGGTCACAGTCAAGTCTGCAAACACTGGATGAACACCTGAACTACCAGACTATACGCTGCAGTACACAAGTAAAAGATCCAGTATATTTATCCGTCCATCCTGACCCACAATCCTCTGCACTGAGGAACATGCGTCACATTGTCTCGCACACAGATTCCAGCTCGTAGCGACGTGCTGCAGGACAGACGGACGGCAGCAAGAGAAGGATGTAATTTAGATCGAAGCGGCGGTCTGCAGATGTGGTCGGGGAGGAGCCGGCAGCCCTGACAGAACCTCATTTAGATAAGGAGTAATGAGGCCTCAACGTAAACCAGCGCTCTGGAGAGTTTAGACTCCCACAGAGTCGAGGACCGACTCGGCTCCTCAGTGACATAAACACATAAAAGCTGAAGCGAAACAAACATTTGTAATGAAATAAATGAGTTCAGTGTGCTTTAGAGACACACAGACACACCGGCTGTGGGGCAAAAGTGCTGCATGAAGAGGTAAAGTACTTTACTTTCCCCAAATATTACAGACATGATCCCACTGAAAGTTCACTCACTGATTGTCTATGAAGTTTTAATTCACCATCTTCAATAAGTTCAATCAAACGTGACCAGACTTCCGTCCCGTCGCAGAATCTCATCCTCAAAATTGGGATAATGAGACCTTTGCAAATCCTGAGGCAGCAACTTGTTTTTATTTGAGCCTCATCGGTTTTCTGTCCGGACATAAACAAGTTCTCACAAGTGTGATTTTGAAACGTGATGAGACTCCAGGTGGGGTTTGTGTGACGGTGAAGGAAGGTGGCGGTTCTGAAGTGCACAAATACAAAGCGTTCAGGTGCCATTGACCAACCGGGTTTGTTCGGGAGGAACTGAACCGAAGCATCCAGACTTAGACGCAGTTTATAGTTGAAGTCAGTAGCAGCTCAGAAACTGTAAACCTGAAACAAACAGCCTCAGACTGACTGGATGGAACTCAGAGATCCCTGAACTCCATCAACCATGTCCAGCAGAATGAGTCTGGTCCTGGTGCGAGAAGCTCCAGGTGGAAAGAGAAAAACTGGACTCACGTCTGACGTAAATCACTAAAAACCAACGAGACACAACCCTGTCTCTGAAAAGCTCTTTCTATACAATTAACCTGCATTCTTATGTTTTTACAAACAGTATTTTGCTCCCAGTTTAGACTTTACAACCAGTACTTCTCGAAGTTCAGACTTTACAAGAAGTATTTTTCTCTCAGTTTAGACTTTACAACCAGTTCTAATAATAATAATAATAATAATAATAATAATTAATAAATTTTATATAGCGCTTTTTTGGTCACTCAAAGACGCTTTACAGAATGGACAAACAAACAAACAAAAAAAACCAAACAAAAAGACAAAAAAAGTTCTACTCCCAAACTAAACTTACAACCAGTTCTCCCTCCCATAGTCTGTGGTTTTTTGTTAAACCAAAATGCTTGCTAACTGTGAGTTCAATCAGGCTACAGCTGGGAAGATTTTCGCCTTTAGTCTTTAAAACTTTACTGAACCAGTACTCAGCCTTCCCAGTTTAGACTTTACAACCAGTACTGCTCCCAGTTTAGACTTTACAACCAGTATTTCTGCCACTTTAGACTTTACAACAAATATTTTGTTCCCAGTTCAAACTTTACAACCAATACAGCTTCCAGATCAAAGTTTACAACCAGTAGTGCTCCCAGTTTAGACTTTACAACCAGTACTGTCCCAATTCAGACTTTACGACAAGTATTTCTTCCTGTTCAGACTTTACAACCAGTATTTTGTTACCAGTTTAGACTTTACAACCAGTACTGCTCCCAGTTCAAACTTTACAACAGGTATTTTATTCCCAGTTCAAACGTTACAACCAGTTCTCCTCCCAGTTCAGGCTTTACAACCAGTACTCCTCCCAGTTCAGACTTTACAACCAGTACTCCTCCCAGTTCAGACTTTACAACCAGTTCTCCTCCCAGTTCAGACTTTACAACCAGTTCTCCTCCCAGTTCAGACTTTACAACCAGTTCTCCTCCCAGTTCAGGCTTTACAACCAGTTCTCCTCCCAGTTCAGACTTTACAACCAGTTCTCCTCCCAGTTCAGGCTTTACAACCAGTACTCCTCCCAGTTCAGACTTTACAACCAGTTCTCCTCCCAGTTCAGACTTTACAACCAGTTCTCCTCCCAGTTCAGACTTTACAACCAGTTCTCCTCCCAGTTCAGACTTTACAACCAGTTCTCCTCCCAGTTCAGACTTTACAACCAGTACTCCTCCCAGTTCAGACTTTACAACCAGTACTCCTCCCAGTTCAGACTTTAAAACCAGTTCTGCTCCCAGTTCAGACTTTAAAACCAGTATTCTGCTCCCCCACTGTGGGATCAACAGAGTCTCTTTCCATCTCATCTCCAAAAGTTCTCATCTCTGACTTGAACTTTCTGTGACAGTCTGGAGACCTGACCTGGTCGCACCCCAGCAGATTTGAAAACCGGATCCAAACAAGACCTCGTCCCCCAACTGCAAACCCGCCCCTCCGTACCACTGGTCCAGAGCCTGCTCTACAGTAGTGCTGCAGTCTGTCCACACGCGGCTCCTTGTTACTTATTTATAGCAGCTTGTTCCCCAGAGGCCCGGAGTAATTGAAACCAAATGTGTTGCCGGGACCGATACGTGGGAGTGGGCCGGCCGGTCAGCCCCCCTGTTCTCTGTCTGCACAGAGATTGTAGAAAAGGAGGGAAAGATTCAGAGCGAAATCACATTTCTGTATGGATATAAAAAAAAAAAAGTTCCAGAGCTTCAACTTTTCGGTTCACAACAAACAAATTAACTCAGCCGCTCCAGTCTCGGGGCTCTGCGTTGGTGAAGTGTTGGAATGTTTCGCCTTGTGTGTTTGTTTTCGACACCAAACAGAGAGAAAAATAAGAAACGCTTGGTCCAGGAGGAGGAGGAGGTTTAATGTGGTCCACTTTCTGAGGCTCGGCCCACCTCCCCGCCCACCGCGGCCACATCAACAGACAATGAAACCAAGCTTACCATTGTGTCCGCTCTGTCTTTTCCTTCCCGTGTCTCTTAGCTCCTCTCTGTTTCCCCTCTGGGCTCCCCGTGGGCTCTGCTAGAAGTCGAGGTGTGTCAGGCGGATAAAAATGGAACTGCTAAGACGCTGCATGAGGCCTTCACTGACCAGCTCAAAGTCAGGCAGCAGCAGCCACCTCTGTCTTTCCTTTCTCTGCCCTCCCCGCTTGTCAGCTTTTTCCAATAACAGGCTGCAGCCCGCCTCTCTTGGCCGAGCCCCTGAGCCGAGAGCCGTTTCCTGGACGTTCGCTGGACTCCCGTGACCCGGCTGTCTCTTTCTTCTTTTTTGTTTTTTTGCTCTGGAGAGTCCCGTTGCCCCTCTGAGCCGCGGCCCTGCCTCCCTGCCAGATTTAGAAGCGGAGACACATGTGTGGCTCTTGAAGTTTGAAGGGGCGGGACTTGTGTCGGAGTGTTGTGTTGCCATGGCGATCCCCTCCTTCTCCAAGCTCCCGCCCCCTCCGGTGTTTTATCAGCAAACACACGAGGATGTGTTTGGGTTTTCCCGGTGCCTCTGAACGCCTCTGTTCTGTCTAAAACCACCTTTTAACTATCACCTAGAATTTTAGCATTTTTTTCTTTTTTCTCCTGTTCTCAGAAAACATAGATTTGGGGCTGCAACTAACTTTTAAAGCACATGTATGGGAGCATTTATTAAGGAAAAATCAGCCTTAAATGTTGTTAAATTCCAACATAAAGACAAGTTTGAACTTGTAATGAAAAGATTTGACTCCCTATGAACACCAGTTTTGTCAAAATGGCAAAAAACTGGAACAAAAGTTGATTAAATGTGGACCAAAGACTGTATTTTAGTAGCAAACATGGATCCATCCATAGATATACACTTCTAGAAACTTTCTAAGACCTCAGTACTCCCATTTGTTTGGAAGTTTTCTAATTTTCAGTGACCAAAATTAATCATTCTTTACATTTTGGACTGTTGAGGGTCATTTTTGTGCAGTTTCAAGTCAGTGTTTTAATCGAATTTGAGTCACTGAGGCAAAATGAGCCTCGTGTGTTGTCAAAATCTGCACATCTGCAGCCATCAGATCTGATGGAAACGTTGCCCTAGAACAAGGTTTAACAGTGTTTCTCCCTGCAGACTGGACTGTTGCTATGAATCAGTGCAACAACGCAGTTCGCAGGATGCTTCCTGGTTCCACCTCCACAAAGCAGATGATTGGCTTTCAGGAGGAAGGGGCGGGGCATGTGTCAAATGTCAACATGAAGACAACATGGAAGCAACTTTAAACACATAATGACGACATCTGACGCCCTCTGAACACCAGGTTTTGTCTCCTACCAATGAGTCCACATCAGCATTTTGTCACAATAGCAAAAAACTGGAACCTTGTGTTGCCACACATCAGACTCTAGAGCCTCAACAGTTGGTGAAATGTCGACCACAGGCTGTATTTTTAGTAGGAAACATTATAGAAACTTTCTGGGGCCACGATGCCACCCTTGTTTAAAAACTGTGTACGTTTTATTAATTTGCAATGGCCAAAATATCAATCATTACTGTCATTTTGGAGAGTTTTGTTGCAGTTTGGACAAGTTTGAAGTAATTCTGAGCGGGTGTCAAGTCGTACTGGACAATTTTGAATGATTCTGGACAGTTTTCAAGTAATTTTGAAATAAATTTTGAGTCATTTTAGACAAGTTTCAAGTCAAAATAGCAACAAACTGGAGCCTTGTCGGGCTAAACTTGCCACACATCAAATTCCACTGATGTCAGAGCCTCTAAAGTTTGTAAAATGTCGACCAAAGACTGTTTTTTTAGTAGGAAACATGGATCCATCCATACAAACACACTTACAGGAACTTTCTGGGGCTCAAACACCACTTTCGTTTCATTCGTTTCCTTTTGTCGATTGGCAGTAGTTAAAAATTTGGCCACCGCTGGAACATTTCAATCGTTTGGATCTGCTGGAAACTATCCTGTCTGTGTTCTCACTAAAATGTCACAGCTGTGGGACGACATGAGTGAAACACAACACGACAGAAAGGAATTGGAACTTATGAAACAACACAAACAAGACACAAAAGAAAACAAGGCATAGAATGAAAAAAATGAGACACAAAATGACATAAATTAGACGGAAACAAGACACAAAAAGGCAAAAATAAGACACGAAACGGCAAAAATGAGAGACAAAAGGGCGAAAACGAGACAGAAACATAAAGAAACACAAAATGAAGCACAGAACAACATAAATTAGACACAAAAAAGGCACAAAATGACAAAAATGAGGCACAAAACGGCAAAAACAAGACACAAAAAGAAAAGAAACACAAAATGAGACACAGAATGACATAAATTAGACAGAAACAAGACACAAAACAACAAAAATAAGACACATAATGACAAAAACGATCCACAAACCGGCAAAAACGAGACACAAAACATAAAGAAAGACAAAATAAAGCAAAGAATGGCATAAATAAGAAACAAATGAGACACAAAACAACAAAAATGAGACACAAACGGACAAAAACGATCGACAAAAAAGAAAAGAGACACAAAATGAAAGACAAAATAACATAAATTGGACAGAAACAAGACACAAAATGACAAAAATGAGACACAAAACAACAAAAACAATCCATAAAAAACAGAAAAGAGACAAAAAATGAAGCATAGAGTGACATAAATGAGACACAAACGATCCACAAACCGGCAAAAACAAGACACAAAACGGCAAAAATGAGACACGAAAGGGCAAAAATGATCCATAAATGGGCAAAAACAAGACACAAAACAGAAAGGAGACACAAAATGAAACAAAGAATGACATAAATTAGACAGAAACAAGACACAAAACAACAAAAATGAGACACAAACGGACAAAAACGATCGACAAAAAAGAAAAGAGACAAAATGAAAGACAAAATAACATAAATTAGACAGAAACAAGACACAAAACGGCAAAAATGAGACACAAAATGACAAAAATCAGACACAAACCAGCAAAAACAAGACACAAAACATATACAAAACACAAAAAGAAGCACAGAATGACATAAATTAGACACAAAACAACAAAAATGAGAAACAAAACAACAAAAATAAGACACAAAATGACAAAAACGATCCACAAATCGGCAAAAGCAAGACGCAAAACAGAAAAGAGACACAAAATCAAGCACAAAACGACAAAAATGAGACACAAACATAAAGAAACACAAAATGAAGCACAGAATGACATAAATAAGAAACAAATGAGACACAAAACGACAGAAAGGAACAAAAACTGTCCCAATGAAGCATAAACAGCATAAACGATGCACAAAGACAACATAGCAGAATAAAAACAAGAGAAAAACTACTATTCCAGTGACTGTTGATGACAGTGACGTCACCACATGCAGTATTAAACAGTGAACCTCATCTTCTACTGAGTGCTTCAACATGTCTGTGTGATTGATGTGATTCACTGCTCCTTCTGTGGAGTTAATAGATGAACAAGGAGCATTAATGGCGTCGCTTTCAGCAGCTCCGACTTTGTTTGTCGTCGTCGTTCACGTGCGCCTCTCTGTCCGCATGGAAACGCTGCAGCTGCGCGGCCTCGGCGAACTCGGACCGCATGTGCGAGTTCACGTGTCTGCCGAGCAGCATGTGAGTTCTGCAGGAGGAGAGGCGGCGATTTGGAGAATGCAAATTCCTCTCCTCCACTTCAACGTTCTGTGGCCTGACAGAGAGGGAGGACGAGGAAAAAAAAGAAAAGCGAAGCCTCACAAAGCTTCTCGTACAAAGCTGCACTTTCTTTCCTCGCCTCTTCCTCCCTCCCTCTCGGCAGCCACACTGATCCCATTCTCTCTGCCGGCTTGTTTGTGGTGAGACTGATTTTGTAGGTTAGGGGAATGCTTCGTGCTTTGATGTTACATCCAGCACTTCCACAGTAGCGTGCCTTTGATAAGAGAAAAACACCAACGTGCTTTATTATTAAAAGAGGTTAAAATCCTTCCGTACGCCCGTGAAGCAGGTTAAGCTGCAAACACGCCCCAAATTCACATTTCTGAAGCCTTGTAACGTCTGCTGTTTCTTCGCTGTTTCTTCTTCTTCTGTGGTTTTTATTGTTTTGCCTTTAACTCCCACACATGCACGGATGAAAATGCAGCCACTGAGTCTCAGCAGAAACAAGAATAATAGCAATCATTGTCTAACAGGCGAAGCCAGGCCTGAATGCTAAGCGGGCAGCTGGGACGAAGGCTGCAGGAAACCAGGGGAAGCTCGGCGGCGTCCCCGGGCCGCGGCTGGAGCTCCGCTTGATGATGTATTAATCAATAAATAAAAGGGGAAATCCCTAATAGGCCCGTGGTAAAGGGAGGAGGAGCGCGGCGAGGCTCCGGCTAATAATGAAGACGTAGTGGAGGCGAACCCACGGGGGAGGCGGGAGAGCTCAGACACCGGCTGACTCCTAAAACAAGGAGGCAGCAGAAGACGGAGCCGAGGAGGAGAGCGAAATATCAGCGTTTATTATTTTATTTTAAAGCATTTTATGCACTGTCACGAAATCTAGAAATCTTGTCAGACCCCAAGCTATTCAAACTCGTTAAGTTTTATTTGACCGATCGGTTTCTTTTGGCCGGAAATCACAAAAACAAGTGACTAAATGTGGACAGATCAGTTCCAGCGCTAATTATCCCCCAGTGGTCGTTTGTGGTACTGCAACAGGAAAAGAAACTGCAGGGACGTCTGTGAAACTGCAAACCAGGTCGGTTATAATCAGAGTCGGCTGGCCCATTTGGCAACACAGGCAAATGCTAAGGTTGCCGTGGCCTCCAGGGGGCGCCACAAAATTAGGAAGCGTATGGAAATAAAATCTCGCCCAGGGCGCCACACTGGGAACGGTCGGCTCTGGTTGTATTTATAAAAAAGTGCAGTGGATCAAACAAACCAGCTGCAAAACCAACAGCAGGAAAGTGGTTTGGGCTCGTCCGCCATCTTTGAGTCCAGTTTTATTATTATGAGCGGCTGTGGCTCAGATGGTGAAGCAGGTTGTCCACTGATTGCAAGGTTGACGGTTCGATCCCCGGTCCCTCCGAATGCCGAAGTGTCCTTGGGCAAGACGGTCCGTGTACGTCACGGTCATTCATTTTCTTAAGACTCGTTGTCTTTCTTCGAAAGATTGCATCCTTGAGCATGTGATTTAAGTATAATTCAGTCCCTCCAGGATTTCTTGTGTGTTTTTCCAGATTGTTGCTCCTAAAATGTCTGAATTCACAGCAGCTTTTGTAAAAAAATTGCAATGTTTTAAGTGTATTTGTTGGAGACGGTAAAAAATTGTCAAAAAGTTGCATTTCTACTTTCTTTTTTATTATTGTTCACACACGCTCACAGCTCGTCACGTCAGTTAATGAATCTAACTGACCTTCATTGTTTCAGTGCTGCCACAGATCTGGATGCAACAGCTTCATCACGGTGGTTTGTCTGGTCTGTGGTCCGCTGGTTTCACCCATTCTCCTGATATGTTTACGGTAGAAAAGTGTTTGTCAGTGGATGGTTTTGGTTTGTGTTCCACCTCAATATTCCACGGGGTGAAAACAGTTTAGCTCCGCTTTGGTGAACAACATCAGGGAATTGTTCTGCAGTAGTTTTTGTTGCATACGTATCTGTATCTTCAAACCATAAACAAGGAAGTGAATCCGGTGACGTACGTGCATTACTGGGGACTGCTGTGATTGGTGGAACTCACGGGAGGCGGGACAAAACTGCGGAAAAGTCGCGGTGATTGGACGGAATAGCAAGGTCGCACAGAATTCATGGAGATTGGTTGAATTTGCGTTAACTGTTGCGATCGCAGCATCGCAAATTCCTGGAGGGACTGATAATTTAGGTATAAAATCCGACTTAATCGGCTAACGGATCTCGTTCGTAAACCGAGGACCACCTGTACACACCTACAGTGATGCCAACTGTTTTTAAAAAATCCAATCAAATCTTCCAACATCTTTGATATTTCTATGAAAACACTGAAATGAAATAAGAGAGGAAGCTGCTTTTTTTAATCTGTAGTTTGTCCTGAGCTTGTGTTTTTCTGCAAAATGCAAAATATGAATCATGCACTGTGGACAGCTTCTGTTAAAGTACACATTCACACGACTGCAGCTAAAACAGCATCACATAGAATAAAAAAGATAAAGAGAAGAGCCGTCCTCTGATATTTCCCTCCTTCTTCTTCTTCCAGTGTGTTTCAGTCTGAGGCTCCGTTTCTTTCAGGCTCCACCTCTTTGATGTTTAATTCATCCAATTAGCTCCTTTCCGCCTCTGAGAACTATCTGAATAACAAATAAAGCAATCTGCCTGCGTACAGTATTTCGCCGTCGGTGTGTAAATCCGTGTTTGCGTTTACGGATGAGCGAGCAGCCGTCTCCGTCCGCTCCGATGGGATGCCGGACGTCAGCCCTCAGCTCGTCCGTCGTTCAGTCGGCTTCGGCTTTTGTCTGCGTGTCCCTGCAGGCACGTCGTTCCCACGGCGACACATAATGAATGTTGTTGTTTTTATTATGTTCTCGTGTGAATCAAACCTGAGGCTAGAGATAGCCTGGATCCCTCCCAGCCTGCTTCTCTATGAAAACAGCCAATTACAGCCCAGCACGGCCGGCCGGCGAGGTTCAGAGCCGCTCCAAACGCAGGCAACCTTGGCTGAATATGGATTGATGTCATCATGAATAAATGCGGCGATTCATTCCCAACTCCGGCTGGAATCAAATTACACTCTCTCTTGTTTACTCTTTGTGTCTTCCTCCTCCAGCTGTGAGCCTGTTTCTGAATCACACCAGGCCTCGGCAGCTCCGTGATGAAACAATGAACCCAAATTCATCACGAAGCAAAAAAGAAAAAGAGCAGGTTCGTCTCATTTCCCCCTCAGTGCCTCGCCGCGACGTCCGAAAAGATTGGATCTCAGTGTGACGGCGTGAAAAGCGACAACGGCGAGGCTGAGGAATCATAATCGGATGCAAATGTTATGTGGAAATTGACTAAACATCATAAACATTTCTCGCGGGGCCTTTAGTTTTATTGTTCGGTCTTATTCGACTCCGAAGAGGCCGTTTATTTCAAAAGCAAATCCATATTTCCATTTGAGGTGAAAATCATTACCTCGTATTCCGCGCTCCATATATTTCATGATTCTGAACAAATTATTCTTATAAACAAAGCAGGATCCAAGTCCTGCAATAAAACACTTCCCCAACTCGAGTGGAAGAGGACTGCTTTGTTGATTTGACTTCTTCTTGATATACAGTCCTACCAGTAACGTCCACATTATTCCACTGACCAGCAGGCAGCAGAGATACAGTTCAATGTGCCAAAAATGGATGAATGAAACTCTCTGAACCCCGAACCCTGCTGGCAGGTTTGAAAAACACATCATCTTTAAGAAAAATCACCACAATGCCACCATTTATCAGAGCCAGAAACCCAGAATCAGTGCATTTTCCTCTTTCTATCTGCATCAAAACCGCTTTATTCCAAACGTCTCATTTAAAAATATGGCAAAAAATTTAACCAGTTGCACCAATCAGATGCTGCTAAAAGCAACAAAAAAAAGTCTGTACTTCCTGGTGCAATAGAGAAGCCATATAGCACCTTTTCCTACCTTAGCGTTATCCAAAGGGCTTTACATTGTGTTTTGCAAGGTGCTTGCCTGCCATTGGGAGCATCAAGCCATGACTGACTGAGCTGCAACAAACAGCCTCCTGGCCAAAATTCTGAGTTTTCTGGCAAACTGGGCTGAACTGCAGGTTGTGTTTGCACAGAGCAAACAAAATGCAAGTATGAAAACAAATCGAATATTTAATAGTTAAATATCTATAGCATGTAGAGTCGATATTCTTTTCTCCAGTGGTGGGAACACCCGTGGAGGCTTGGAAAAATGTTTATGTACGCGCTGATTCTGCTTTTTTAGTGTCATTTTTTAAATTTTTAATTATTTTTATGGAATTATAACAAGGGATGTCCTGAGTCTGATCCTAAGACCAGTATCTGCAAACTGTCCTAGCTTATCCCAGCTTTATTTGAGACTTCAGGAAGACTTTGTCATGGTGCCCCTTTACGAGCTAAACTCCCACAATGCTTTCAGCGAGCAAAGGGACACTATGACAAAGTCTTCCAGGAGGCTTAATGACCTCCAACCAGCCTTAATTAACACTTGTGTGCTACTCGGAGGTCTTTAAGTCCCCAGGAAGACTTTGTCATGGTGTCCCTTTCTGAGCTAAACTTCCACAATTCTTTCAGCTAGCAAAGGGACACCATGACAAAGTCTTCCTGGAAGCTTAATGACCTCCGACCAGCTTTATTTAACACTTTTGTGCAGGCCGGAGGTCATTAAGCCTCTGGGAAGACTTTGTCATGGTGTCCCTTTACTAGCAAAACTCCCACAATGCTTTCAGCTAGCAAAGGGACACCATGACAAAGTCTTCCTGGAGGCTTAATGACCTCCAACCAGCTTTATTCAACACTTGTGTGCTAGTCGGAGATCTTTAAGTCCCCAGGAAGACTTTGTCATAGTGTCCCTTTGCTAGCAGAAAGCATTGCGGGAGTTTAGCTCGTAAAGGGGCACCATGACAAAGTCTTCCCGGAGGCTTAATGACCTCCGACTAGCCTTATTTAACACTTTTTTGCAGGTCGGAGGTCGTTAACTCTCCGGGAAGACTTTGTCATGGTGCCCATTTACTAGCTAAACTCCCACAATGCTTTCTGTTGCCAGCACAGAAGTAAGTGCCTCCTCTGTTTGCACTTAGAGGCTCCAACTGGTGGACCAATCAGGTACTACGGCTAATCTACAGTACCTGAAGTGTGTATCATCTCAGAAAATGGAATTAAAAGATATATTTTTAAAAATACTTGCTATTTCCAGGCACAGTTGTGCTGTTTCCGTAGCTGTTTTCAAGCCAAAGTGATAGAAAACATTACCACTATCTTACTTGCACTGTAAAACAGCACTTTGCATGCACTATTATCAACTATTTTTGTTAGTTAATTATGTAAACGCCACTTTATCATTCTATAAGTTATTCCTGTTCATTATGACAGAACCTGAAAGCTTAAACCGGGCGAAGCTTCTCTTAAAGGAGTACTGCTACTGTCGATTTGAGGGATGTTTGTTTATTTTGGTGTTTTATCCGAAGGTATAAGAACACTGTAGTGACATCAGTACTGCTCCAAGACTGTGGATAGCTATCATGGCAGCAAAGAGGGCTCGCTGCTTATTATTTTAAGCTTCTATTTGTGCTTTTATTGCACAATTTTGGTCATATATCAAGTCCCACTAGGTTATATTGGCTAAATACTCCAGTTCTCCAATAAAAGATAAACGCTGAGTACATGTACAGACGAGGACTGGTACCTTTTCTGTCGCTGAACGCTTCGTTAATTTCCGTACTTTCTTCAAGGCTGCTGACACAGCTGTAAAACCTAAGCACTTGAAGTGAGCCGGTCAATTCAGCTATTTCATTTTCTTCCCAGCGCCTCAAGTTAATTTCCCCGTTAATTAGTGACTTTGAAAGTCACCTCGCCGGAGAACAAAGTCCTGATTGGCAAACTGTCATGATTGGCCTCGGCACACCTGGAGGTTGGGGTCAGCGAAGGTGAAGAGACAGGGACTGGTCGTCGATTCAAGTGGTTTTATCAGGTTTTTTTCTACCTTTTCTGTAAAGCACTGGAAGACTAATACAGTTTGCTTACTTAAAGCTTTTGTTCCATTCAGTAACCTTAAAAATCAGGTTGCACGAGGCCTTTTCTGAGCAGTTGTCCACCATAAAAACTTCATATTTGCAGGGTTTATTGATTTATTTAAGTTGCTGTATTATTAACAGTAAACACACACTTTCTGTTTCTTGGGTTTCACGGTGCAGCGCTCTGTTCTGCTTCCTCCTCTTTCTAGGCTTTCCCTTTGCCAGGAGGCACATCGTTTTCTATCAGAGGAACTGAACTCCCAGAAATCACTTTGAGCGATCTGAAATCACGAGCGATCAATGGAGCTGTCAGTCACCAGCGGCCGGCACCAAACACGCACATACTCCAGTCGCGTTCCCGCTCCGTCACTCGCCTTCAACCGTGTCCAACGCTGGTATTTTAAACTTACAGTTGCAGTCGTTTCCGTGGCTCAGAGGGGATTTTTGCTGTATCACAGCTCGACAGAAACCACTCCTTATCTGTTCTTGCAAGACGCTGCTTCGCGCAACAACAACCGGCCCGCTGTGTTGTATTTTACAGAAGCACAATGGTAGAGTTTCTCCACATTCAATTTTAATGAGTCGCACTGGTCTTTCTGCTTGATGTGCAACCGAAGCAGAATTTTTCTCAGCAATCATAGCAGGGTTAATGACATGACCGTCCCAGAGAGCAGCAGTCATACCGACACTGAACCACGGCGATGAGAAGTGAACGTTGTCGGTTCAGCTGTGGGATGGAGTTTGCTCTAAAACGCACAACAATTTCTTCCTCTGTGAGCTTTGGAACAATTTGAAAAGCAGACTTTGGGCTACACTCATCTGCACTGAATGCGCGCTGTCGTCCATTAAATTCACATCTCCAGCAAAGGTTTGAACTTCAAGTGACCATCCAAGTTCTATTCTTGTACAAGTTTGGGCTCAGAGGGATGAAACCTTGTGCCTCCATTGGCTAGAAACCCGTTAGCACTTTAACAACCTACTAAAACAGGTTAGCTCGTCTCCCATCAGTTGCATTCATATTTAACTAAACCGCATTGTCATTTATGTTTTGAAATAATTATTTTCTATGCAACAGATGAGACTCTGTAGCAGGAGCAAAGGCTTCCAGTGTGGAGGAGCCACATCAGTCCACATCGGGAAGAAAGAATAATAAACTTTCATCTGGGTGATTGGGGTTCGCCTCCCATGTGGTTTTGCTTTTGCTTGCTTTTTTGCTGCGTGGTTAGGCTTTGGAAAATGTCCAGTTTGGTTGAGTAAAAGTTTTGTTAAGCTTAGGTGCTAAAATTACTTCGTTTGGTTACAAAAATGACATAGATTGAGTTAAAAAAACACAAAAGAAGACGCTTTTACAACATGTTTGAAGCTTGTCCTCCATTTTCTGGGTTACCACGGTGACGAATCCTGTATCATCTACTATATAATTGGTTGGCTGAAAAAGGGCTAAAATTAATGGAAACGATATATGATGATTGAAACTATTATGCAATATGTCACGTATTTCCAACATTACTTAGCAGCTTCCCTTTAAATATAACTGAGAATGCTCTTTAGCCGTATAGGAATGTGATTTTTAGAGGTCAGGGTTGCACAGATTGTCAAAAAAGTCTTGATGACTGGACTGAGTCACGGACTTTTCATTAAAAAGTTGGCTTTTTGTGGCGAAACCTATTTATATTCCAGATAAAACACCCAAACTCCCTCGTCCTGTAAGCCTGGCATCATATTAGCATTAGTACCTCTCAAACAATACTCAGTTCTAACTTGGATTCGCTCTTGAGACATGACTTGGACATTTCCCAGCAAGAAACTTCTTCTAAAGTCTCTGTTTAGACACCGGTTTAAACATAGCAGAGAAATGCTTTGGATAGATTTAAACAGAAACTATGTGCAAGTCAGAGACTGGAGTTAAGCAGAAAAGCAATCAAACAAATGGCAAAACGCGCTGATTTGAAATGCATTCATGCTCCAAACAAACCTAATCTGGTAGAAAATACATTTCCCTCAAAACATACTTTAAAATGCAGATTAGTCGTACAGTTTTGCATATTTTGTGAGATTTGGGCTCAAATTTAAGATGAAATTTAACACAGTTTTTGCTCCACACAGTCTACTCATGAAGCCTGAGACGCCTGAGCGTGCAGACATTTACAGTCTCCACATTAGCAGAGCAGCGTGATGCGTTCAGGTGCAGCGTTGGGTGTGGGCCACCTGCGTTAAAAGCAGCATTCAAAGCCCAGAGTGCACTGAAACTTTAGTCAGATTTAAGCTACAAAATATATGCAGACTGGAAGATTTAGGGCTTCTTAGCGCTCAAAGACTTTCATGTTAAATTGAGATTGTCCAAAGATTTGTGTCTTGACTTTAAGCTCCAACAGACTCTGATTCAGAAGCAGCTCCGGTAGTTACCAGTGAACTCTGAGCTGAGCCCCATTATAATCAACCTAAAGGGCAGGAAAGTGCAGCCCCGTATAAAAGTTGCTTTAATTAAGTGGAGCAGGCAGTCCTCATGAGCCGGCTAACCTGTAAAGACAGCTCTCAGCTCCACTGCACTCTGGGGTCCTCCAAGTTTGAGAGTCTGGGGAAGTTCTGACATTCGGGAGTCAAGAGGGGCGATTTCGAATTAAAAGAGACAAGGTGCACGCAGACACGAGCCCAGCAGGTTAATGATCGCTGTGCCACCGCCGGGCTCCTGCCATCTGGCTAGCTTGTAAGAGAAGCTGCTCCTGCTCAACAAAGACGGAGCTGCAGAGGAGGCGGGAGGCCGTTTGGTAGCGGGGTGGCCGAGGAGTCGAAATCTGGGAGAGGATTAAACGTGACGATGAGCTACAGTCGCCTCCAGATAATTAAGATATTAGCTACAGGTGACAGCGACGCTAACAAGGACGGCGGCATCTTTGCTTCTCCCTGACGGCGCGACACACCGCAACTCTCTACAGGGCGACCTTCTGGCTACCGAGTCTCCAAGTGTGACAGAGATACAGAGTCTGATGCACAAAGTTCACCTTCTGCAATGGAATAAGCAGAAACTGATCACCAGACAGCTGGTGCGGCTTTTGGAGGGCTTTTAAGTAAATGTGAATGTGCTGTAGGAACTCGGAAACAACGAGCTCGGATCCAGACGCCATGCGACAAGTGCTGCATGTTCGCCCCGTTGTTGTCTTCTTCGTCTTCTGTCGCCCGCAGAACAGGAAAGAGATTAAACTTCTTAGTGGATAAACCCGAACACAGAAACCAAGAGCCACACAAAGCTAGAAGTTACAGCATTTAGCGAATAAAGAACAAGATATTTATTCCTAGGAGTCAGTGGAGACCAAAGCTGAGCTAACACTGTCTGAATTAACTTATAATTGTCAGATGGACACCAACACAGCAAATTAAAGGTAGTATCAGTATGTAGTAAAGTCAGCTTTAAGCTCACTGTATGTTAATGTTGATCACTGCCCCCAAATGACGAAATAAATCAATTAAAGAGCCCACATTACGCACATTTACAGGTATATCTTTGTATTCGGGGGTCTACTACAATATGTTGCATTAAAGCTGCAGTACGCAGGAATCTGGATGCACTTTAAGCTGTTAATTTGTGGCTTCACCCAGGATTCAAAACCAAATCTCCGGAGCAAAAGTCCTCCATTTGCATTTCGCTGTCACCGTGGATTTAGTTTTATCCTCTCTCATCTGATCAATGAAGAGTGTGTGATAAAAACAGAACCAGAAAAGACTGCAAACATCTAGTTTCCTCTTGAATTACAGTATGCTGCAAGGTTAGAATGATTTTTTTTGCATGATGAACGTAAAAAATAGTTTTAAAAGTGCATTATTTCACTCGTACTGTGCACTGCTTCTATTAAAGGCACTGCTACCAAGAAACACGTCTGCTCTGATTGGCTAGCTGACCCAATAAAGCAAGCTGACACTGGTTGTGTTAAAAAGACTGTATATAAAAGATGGATGCAGCTACTACAGCACCACCCACTGGCTTGTAAACTGTCATTTAGAAGCCTCAAGTTTGGGATTTGGTCGCCGCCATGTTGATCTTTATCGTCGACTTTGCGTCTAATTCGGACCATAATTTACAAAATAAACACCAAGCTGTGCGCTAAAGTCTTCAAACTAGCATTTAAAAGTATAAACTTATTAGGAAAAAGTTTACTGACGTAGCAAATGAAATGAGAAGTCATTTTCTCATAGGCTTCTATACAACTGGTCTTCTTTCTGCATCCGGAGGAGTCTCCCCCTGCTGGCTGGTAGTCAGAATGCAGCTTTAAGGTTTCACTTTCCAGACTTGGAGGCGACGTCCATCTTCTACATGCAGTCTGTGTTTATACATTTAAACACCGTATTTATTCGTATAAACAGAAGCAGCTCTAGTGAGGAAATGATGTGGTCTCAGGTGTTTCATGCAGGTAAAGAACTGTTTTCTGTGGGAGAGTTTGCTAAATTCGGTGTGGACTTTGGGAAATGTAAGTTTGCAGATATTTTCCATGCAGAAAAAAAGCAGCTTTACAACACAGAGGAGAAAAAGGAGAAACCCAAAAAGCATATTAGGGGTTCTTCAAAGCTGCTTTAACTCAACCACACTTTTCCCGGACTTCTATTACGACCGGGCAAACTCCACTCGCAGGTGTAAACTGATTGAAGGCTCAGCAAAAAGCCGTGGCAGCAGATTTAGCCAGACTTTACTGGAGAGAAGCACTTACTCTCCAGGAAAACACTTCTTTCTGGCGTCCAGCTGGAAGAATATCGAACTGAGTCGCTTGGAAGTTCATTAAACTAATGATTTTTAGGCGTCCGTGAAGATCCAACTCTATTTCTGTGTTCAAGAGCAGATCCTGCACGAGCCGCTGATTTGGACCATCACACCCGTCTCGTCCTGCTTCATTCGCTAACTTTCTCCCCCTTGCACTCTCCGGCCCACATTGTTTGAACAGAGACAGAAGAGGAACATATTGCTCCTATTATACCCTGGCGTTTGGTTTTCCATAGAAAGCAGTGATTGTGTTTCCGCTGGAGCGCGGCGATGTAGATGATGGCTTTGGCAGGCGGCAGACAGGCCCGCTCTGATGAGCTAACACTCTGCTGGAGGAGAATGGGACGGAAAGAGGCATGAAAAATGGTGCAGTGTTTAGCGCCGCTTGGCACCGCCGCCGTGGGTTCATTGAGTCAGAAACGAAGAGGCCGTCTTTGTGGGGTGTGACTGTCAGTGCTGGATGACAGATTGCATCCTGAGCCCTCCGAGGGGAAGCGCACAGGATGAGATAATGGTTATGAAATAAAACTCTCACAAACTGTGCAAACAGACACGACGCCGCGACACAAACTGCCAGTCCGGGGTGAAATATTCGGAGGCACGACAAAAACCGTGAGCGAGAAGTGGCGTCCTTAAGCAGCACATTCGCACCATTTGGCCCCGGCGTCCCCCCGAGCGCATCGTGTTTGAAAAGCTGTATTGATCCGTGATGCATTCCTGGCACGAAACATCACCACTTGGCACTTCGGGAAACGAGCTGCCAGCCCGGCGTTAGGAAGTCAATAAACTGGTCTCCACTGGAATCCAAACACTCCCTCAAACTGGGACGTTACCTGATTGCTATTAGTTCGCTCATTTCAACGTCTGCTCATCAGCTGAGAGACACTTTTACACCAACAACGAAGAAGAGAAGCATGTTCAAGAAGTTTGTAAAGGTCTGTTTGTGCACCAGTTGCTTCAATAAATGTTACACACTAAGTCGATGACAAAAACTTCCAAGTAGGACAGTGACCCACCTACACTGATCAGGCATAACATCATGACCACCTGCTTAATACTGCTTTGGTCCCCCTTATGTGGTCAGAAATGCTCTGAACCATTGGACCAGAGGACCTCTCAGGGGGTCCTATGGGGTCTGGAACCACTGGATCCTTTGGGTGCTCTGGCTTGTGCAGTGGGGCCTCTGTCAATCCAACTGGTTCCACTGCATCCTGTTGATGCTTGATCAGAATGGGCTGTAGGAAGTCTGGAGGTCACATCAACATGTTGGACCATTGTCATGTTCCTCCACATGTTCCTGATTGGTTGGTGTTGTTTCCATGTGGTGGGGGGCATTTTCATCCAGTGACATTTGGGATTTCCATTTGTTTGTTGTGGGACGATGTTTATTTGGGTGTCTAAGTCTGATCAATGTTTTCCATCAGAACACCACATAGAACCAACATGACCAATGTTATTCACTTCACCTGTCAGTGGTCAGAGTGTTGGGGCTGATCGGTGCATGATTTGGATTATTATCGTTCTACAAAGTTACTTCTGCTAACAAATTAGGAAACTCCCATCTGCCCGTATCAATGAAGGAGACACTGAACAACATTATCATACATTTAAAATCATGTTTGTGCCCGGGAGACTCTTGGCAAAAAGTCAACTGGCTTACACCATCATCATCATCCACCCCTCAAACATCCAAATGCAGACTTTGTTCCTCTTTCTAACAGCTAAATCCCATTTCCCCCCCATTTTTTGCTGATTTAAAGACAGTATAGTGTCATTTCACTGTTGTATGTTGTGGAAAACCCAATCACTGTTGGTAAAAATGCAGATTTTATGCTGTTACAGTTTTGGCCTGTTATTTCTGTTTGCAGCAAAAACGTGAACAAATACTTTCTTTTCTGTGATTTTACCTGCTGTCAACTATAACTGATCAAAGCAGGGAAATTATGTAAGATAAATAAATTCTTAAGACGCATACTTTTTTTGGAAAATAACAGCAAATATCTGTAAAGTAATACATTTTTTTAGTGATTTCAAGACATTAAAAATCATATTTTTACAGTCAAATGTTGAAAAAGAAAGAATAACTTGTGATGCAGACGTTACAGGTTGTTGTTTTTTGACAGTCAACATGTAAACTAATTCTTTTTTTTTGCTGTGAATTTACGAGTTATTATCTGTAAATCAACAAAACAGAGCAAATCTGCAAAATAACAGTAAAACTGTTACACCAAAAAACTGCCTACTGAACCTACCAGAAGGTGGAAAAGGTTCCTCCTGGTCCATATGAATGAAAAACAAGATAAATATCAGACTATTTAGCTGCTAAATTTTAAACTTACTGTGTCTGACTAGTGTTTGGTGTGAAGCAGGTTGTAAACAGGCATTTATCTGAGCTTTTTTAAACAGTAAATGTGCTGGAAAATGTAAATAAAGAGCCAGAAAAGAGCTGCAGTGTAATTCTCTCTGCTGTAAGAAACCGCTTCCATCTTCCACGCAGTCATGTCATCCATTGTTAATATAAAAATATCGATTAGTCCTGAATTAAAAAGAATGAAACCCCCTGAATTATGCTCTTTGGGCCAAAGGCAAAGTAATTAAGCAGTGAAAAGTGGGACTCCTGTATGTTTTTGTTCATGGTGAGTTCGGCCCTGCGGCGAGACAAGCTGCCGAAGTGGTTAATCTCCTCAGCATCACACTGTAGTTTCCCTCCCAGCTCTCGTACGATCATCGTAGCATCGCAGGAGAAACCGCCAGCAGCTCGCAGCCTTAATATCAGAATCCGGAGACGGAGTCAATGTCACACCGAGCGGCTGAAAACATACATTAACTCACACTCTGCCTCTCTTCTTCCCATCTCCGACGGCTAAATAACAGTTCTCCCATGCAGCTTTAAGAACATAAGCAGGAGCGGAGGCCTTTACAGATCTGCAGCACAGTGCATATCAAGTGCTTTCGAGCAAGGACGAGCAAGAACGAAGGCTCTCACACAAAGAACGGAGGAAGCTCTCAATCTAAAAGCCACCGTCAGACCAAACAAACAACAACCGGCTGCGTCGACCGGAATACCGGGACTCTCTGCGAGCATTACAGCGACTTTGAAGAACAAGACACAGACTCCTGTCACAGAAAGAGAAAGGCTGCAAGGACAGAGAGGAAGTAGGAAAAGCGACCATCTTTCTGGTTTTAAGTTGCGTTCAAAGGACGTATCGGTAGAAAGCTGCGAGAGGATCACGTGCTTCGGAGGAGCAAATGCAACGAGACACTGGCAGCTTCGACGGCGAGGACAAGAACACGAACACGAGAGCGCGAAGAATGTTTTCCCCCTCTTTTCTTGTCGCAAATCAGCACCGAGCGGGGCCGGACGGGTGGCAACGCAGCACCAGGAACATTTATTGTTCTAATTTCTTTCGGCTACATTTATTCTTTTGCGCGGTGTAGGCAGAGGTTAACCTCCAGGGGTAGACGGACGCCCCGGCGTGTCAAAATAACACGACCGATTAAAGATGACGTAGCAGTAAGACGGAGCCTCGCGGCGTCTCCGTTTCAACTTGTGTCGAAAGTGCGGGTTTCACATTATCTACCAGCTTTTGAATTGTGTTGATCGGCCAAGTAAAACCAGAGTTATGACCAATAATAAACAACATACAAGCGTCTTTGGTGCAGGATGAGTAAAAACAGGTGATTCTGTGGCGAGTGCTGAAAGTGCTGGCAAGAAAAACAAACAGAAGAACACTGCTCTCCTATTGGTCGAAAGCGCACCACGTCAGCCAATCACAAAATTCTATTGTTGTTGCTAGGCAGAAAGTTGGAGTTGAGACGGAGGCGCAGAGGGACGCAGGAAGCATGATCGATTTGTGACATTAGCGTGTTGGGACGACATAGCATGTCGTGTAGCGTGTTTAGTGCAGGTATTTGTTGTGTGCGTCAGAGCAATGAGGTGACTTTGAGTGGCACAAATAGTTCCTGTAAAGTCTGATTGTGACACCTGATGGTTTTGTAAATAGCTGTAATAGTTGTACAAAAGCGCCTGGGAATTTCTTGTATTTCAATGCAAACAGTGTGTATAACTGTGCTGTTTGCTAAATTTTTACATTGTTTTTTCAAGTTTACTATTTATATTAGCATTCTAAGTTAGAAAAATGATTCATTACACATGTTTTTTGGTGTCCACAGTGAAAAATCGAACTTTTTCCGACTCGGATTTTGTATTTTTTTCTGGAATTTTAGGTCCAGTGTGTTCATATTTTATGTCAAAATGAATAAATAACTGTACAGTCACATAGGTGAGGTTGTGCTGAAAAAAAAGACACCAAGCAAGGCGAGGTGAACAGTTTCTAAGGTGTATATATGTAAATGCGGAGCAATCTTCGCTGCAAAAAAAAGTGAAGTGTGCAGCGTCTCAGATATATCCGTAAATAGAAACTGACTCGTCCCGTCTCACCGTGTTGGGACATTAAACAGACTCCCTCCGTCCTCTGAGCCATGACGGATGTTTTATGTCGCTATTCACTGTTGGCTAAACCAGTCCAATCTAAAGACAGATGAGTGAAATTTCACTTCCTGTCCTGAAGGATTTGATGTGTTGAACTAAACATTGATGCAGTTGACAGGAAAAGAAGATCTGAGTTAATTCGTCATCTAAAAACTGATGTTTCTGTACATCAGAGATTGAAACTATAATTAAAAGATTAGTGTCACACTTGGGAACGGCTGCCAGGTTAGTTTCCTTCCGCTATTAAAATCTTTACCTGAGGCCACAACTCCTTTAATTTACAGCCTTATACTTTATTAATCACTCAGGACAACACCGAGTTACCATCATTTCTAATTATTAATTATGTATGTTATGGAAAAACAGAATTACTGGGTCTCTCTGTGTTATTTCAGACGGCTGTCACTCCGCCGTCTCAGATTTTGGCTGAATTTTGAGATTTTTGGTTTTCACCCTCAAAAAACTTCCCAACATCTCCAGAAATATAACTCCCACAGCTGCTAAATTTGGTGAGACTAAACAGTTTCCAGCTAATCCTAATGATTAAATGGCTCCAGCAGAAGCCAAGTTTGTAATTAGTGGCTCTAGAAAATGGAAAAAGCCCCACAGTTTTAAAACAAGAGCCGTATTGGGGCCTTAGTATGGAGCCTCTAAAGGGACACTGGCAGAAAAATTTAATGCAAGTTTCTCATGTTCATGTGAACTTCCGGCATCAACAACTCATTAGCGATACGTTGTCAAAACATAATCGATGCTTCTTTCCATCACTGTCAGGTAGACAATGTGCTACAAGCCCAGCTTTATCAACAGTAGCTGTCTTTCAGGCTGCAGAAATAACACTGGTGTCTATGAGCAGCCGGCTGGGAGATGAGTGAACAGGGACCGTCTGCAAATTGCAATTCTGCAGACGGTATGATTTTTATATATCCATGTATCTCAAACCAAGTGTTGTGGTCTGATCAACAGGAGCCAGTCGATGGCTGCAGTGAGTCTGGTGACACTACAGTGTATCAGGGTGGCGTTATTGAACATCTGTATGGTGTCTCTCTACGCTGTTGCAGCAGTTTTGCAATTTGTAGACGGTCCCTGTTCACTCATCTCCCAGCCGGCTGCTCATAGACACCAGTGTTATTTCTGCAGCCTGAAAGACAGCTACTGTTGATAAAGCTGGGCTTGTAGCACATTGTCTACCTGACAACGTATCGCTAATGAGTTATTGAAGGCCGAAGTCTGAATCTGTGAATATCTTTCCTGTATTATCATTTTCAGACAAGCACGCCGAGATGAACTGCTGGTGTATTGTGCACCTGCAGTGTACAAACAGGGAATTATCTCATGAGCACGAGAAACTAACATTTTAATTTTCTTCTGCCCGTGTCCCTTTAGGGGCTCCGTACCTTAGAAAGTTCCCAGCGCTGTTTCTGTAACTGTCAGGCAACCTCACTTGACTTCTTGAAATGCCACAAAAAATAAAGCGTATTAACTCTTTTAGATGAGTCAGAAACCATCAAACTTTTAGCGAAATTAAGGAAGATTTTTCAAATTATTGACGTTTTTCTGAGGTAACACTCAGAATAATTATAAAAATGCATTAACAGCTACCGACCACATGACTGCACTTTGTCTTACATTATTGCTTGTCCTGTCACATGCGTTTACTGTTGATTTAATCAATTCTTTTACATCTCTGTAATTTCATGGATCCCTCTTGAGAGGCACTTTTGAGCATTGTTTTGAACAGTTCTTCTTCTTTTACTGCACCTATTAGTGGATAACATCATTTGCAAAGTCTGTATTTATGCAGTTCCTGGTTCTGATCTGGTTTTATAAGATCTCTGTTTTTGTGTTTGTGCATGTAAGCTTCATATCCTGATTCCAAAAACCTCGTCAAACCCTTGCACCGGTTTTTAGACATCCGATTATGCCAGGAAGTGCTCTGAAAGATGCGAGGATACTGGTGCATGTTTACCTCTTATACCAGTTTCTGGCCACCACCCCGACAACCTGCACAGGAGCAGCTTCAGCCCAGTGATGAACAGAAACATCAACCCACAGCTTCCCAGTTTGTACAACAGCAGGATGTCCTTCTCCCTCCACTCGGGGTCACTGGACTCCATCACGGCGATCGCATCCCACCAGTCACGACTGCATACCTTCATCCACTGCTGCGCCGGTCAGAGACGACACGTTCAGCATTTTGTGTTGCTTTTTGTCTCCCTTTGCTGAAAATAAGGCCTAGAAGCCAAATCCACAACACGGCGGTGCTTTCGGATACTGCCAAGCCCGCCATGAGCCAAAGTGGTCTCATTTCAGCAGCCACGTTAATTTAAGGTTAAACGCTGGTTTGTGCTGTAAACATCACAGGCGGCTGCACAAACAGCGCGCAGTCATCAGGAACCGGGATGCTGGCGTTCATCGTGTATGCTGGGACGTCAATAACAGGTTGTTTAGCAAATACGAAGAGCCTCGTAACTGGGAAGCTGGCACACACGTGGGAACGCAACATCAGCTTATTCACTGCAGATCTGAAACCGTGAACGTCTGAACAAAGTCTGCAGCAGCTCCTCCAATAAGAAGTTCACGAAGCTTCTTTTTCAGCTCCCACTCCCATCCTGCACCATTTTTAATACCACCCCAGCTGCAATAATCTGCTCTTTTATTCTATTATGCTCGGTGCCATCTTGTTCTTTTATACGGTGCAGTCCTTTTATTTCTTCTGTGATAACTTTGAATTCTTTTGTGGTCTGCTGCTAACTCAAAGAGCCTCTGACTGTTTTCGAACAATGACAGTGAAGACCTGTTTTATTCTATTGTATGCGTCTAAATGAAAGACGAACTGAATCAGAATAGTGCAGGTCAGAAAAAACAATCCAGTAGAGTAGATGCAGATGTGTGTCTTACGAAACCAAACCCTCCGGTGTTTTATTTTTAGACTCAGCCACTGCTAGAAACACTGGGGGAAGCTAACACCTGTGCACATTCATTTACAAGGCGAGAGAAAATAGACCGAGACACACGACTCTTCCGGGGTTGAGCGCACACACACGGCACTTTGAATTCCATTTGCCCCGTAAAGCTCCCAAAACTCCTCTTCTTAATTCTTCCTTTCAAAAGCAAAGCCAGGGGAGTAATCCACAATCTCAGGATCTCCTCTTTTTTGGCTCCCAAATGCAAATGGAAATCCTTGTTCTACAAACGGCTTATTGAGTGGCTTAGAAGGGGAGGCCCTCGCTCCTCGCCGGTTTTCCCGCAGACAGAAAGCTCGACGAGAGGTTCGTCTAATGATGGCGAAGCCCCAGACGATCCCGATCTAATTCCTCACCTGAAGGGAAAGTGAAGAAGGTTTCCGATGCGCGGCGGAGGAATCGCCAAGAGAAGTTAAAAGTTGCTCGACGTCTCACCAGCCGGAATGACAAAGTAAGTAAAAGAATCCAGTTTCTACTATTTGTGACTGGAGGTCAAATCAATGTTCGGTACAGTGCTGACGACAAACTACTACAGAATATGTTACTGTTTCTCCAAAAACAGCTTTCAATGACAATCTGTGTGCAAAATGTTCAAAATGTGCAAAATGAAAAGAAATCTCATGAATATTAGGAGCACACTTTTTGGTCACATGAGACCAAAATAAATATGTTGGGCGCAGATGGAGTCCAGCATGTTTGGTGTAACCCTGTTCAAAACTACCACAGTGAGTGCATCGTCCTGACAGTGAACAACGGATGCGTTTTGTGTCTTTTAATAGTTATTTTGTGTCTTTTCTAACCAGGTCGACCACAGTGAATGCATAGTCCTGACAGTGAAGCGCGGAAGCACATGGTGTCCCTTTGTTGTCATTTTGTGTCTCCTCTGACTCAGCCGACCACAGTGAATACATAGTCCCAACAGTTCAGCATGGAGATGCTTTGTGTTTCTTTGTGTTCATTTTGTGTGTCTCCTGACCAGGACTACCACAGTGAATGCATAGTCCTGACAGTGAATAGCAGAAGTATTTTGTGTTTCTTGGCTGTCATTTTGTCTTTTCTAACCAGGTCGACCACATTGAATGCATAGTCCTGACAGTGAAGAATGGAAGTATTTTGTGTCTTTTGCGGTCACTTTGTGTTTCTTCTGACCAGATCATCCACAGTGAATGCATAGCCCTGACAGTGAAGAATGGAAGCATTTTATGTTTTTTTAACAGTCATTTTGTGTCTTTTCTGACCAAGTTGACCACAATGAATGCACAGTCCTGACAGTTAAGCATGGAGGCATTTTGTGTTTCTTTGTGGTCACTTTGAGTCTCTCCTGGTTAGGACAACCCCAATGAATGCATAGTCCTGACAGTGAAACACAGAAAAATTTTGTGTTTCTTGGTTGTCATTTTGTCTTTTCTAACCAGGTCAACTACGGTGAATGCATAGTCCTGACAGTGAAGCACGGAAGCACATGGTGCCCTTTGGTTGTCATTTTGCGTCTCCTCTGACTAGGTCGACCACAATGAATGCATAGTCCCGACAGTTAAGCATCGAGGCCATTTATATCTCTTTGGGGCGCCTCCCTGACCAGGGCGGATGACAGTGAATGCATCGTCCTGACAGTTAAGCATGGAGGCCTTTTATGTCTCTTTGTGGCGCCTCTCTGACCAGGTCGACCACAGTGAATGCATAGTCCCGACAGTTAAGCATCGAGGCCTCTTATGTCTCTTTGTGGTCACTTTGAGTCTCTCCTGACCAGGACGACCTCAATGAAAGCCAGGGTTTCCCCAGGAAAACTTGCTAAGCCTGGTGGTAGAGAAGCCCACCGGCCGCCCACGGTGTTTTTGTAAAAAAAAAAAAAAACATTAAAAGTTTACAAGGATTTTGAAATTATGACTATTATGTGTTATTATAAGCCATTTGTTAACAATACTTAAACGTAGAGTCTTATAAAAAGGCACAATCTTGAAATATGGTTTTAACAAACACAAAAAAATACAATTAAAATAAAAAATATCAATTGTTTTCACTTAAGTTAAATCCTAGTGAATCTTAAAACAACCTATTGCTGGTCACATTTAAAAGTAAAATAAATGAACATAAATAAAAAAGTGTAAACATGGCCAAGAGGTAAAACCAGGGAACTCGGAGGCTGAACAGGTCTGCTGTGCTGTGTGACCTGTTCTACTTTTTGCTGCATGGTTCAGGTTGGATCAGTGCATCAATCTGTCTGGGCCTCCCATACTGGGTCTGGTAGAGCCATCCGCTAAATTTAGGGTCAGCTAACCATTTTGGATTAAATCAACTAGTTGGATGTTTACCATCGCGGCTCGCAGAAGGCTGCTCCAATGACGTGCTAACATCCGTGCTAACATCCGTGCTAACTCCACTGGCTCTGCCTCATCATGGAGCCGCGGCTCGGTCGGCTCACCAGGGATGAACTCCCCTTGGCCTGGAGGTGAACGAGCAGCTCATCGTCTCCTCTAGTGCTCCTCCGACTTTGGAAAAAGTTCACGTATCGACCATAAAATGTCGCCATTGCGCTTTCAGCCGTATCACGAGATACGGTTAAAAGCTGTATACGGTCTTTGCTATCACTGTTTTGGTACATAAAGAAACCTATTTAAAATAATAAATATACCAGTGACGCTTAGCCTGGCGGGGGGGCAAGGAAAGCCTGGCGGCCCGCCAGGCTTATAAAGCACTGGGGGAAACCCTGAAAGCATAGTCCTGACAGTGAAGAACGGAGATGGTAATGTTTTGATATGGGCTGTATTAGTGCAAAAGGTGTTGTGGAGATGACATTTGTAGATGCACCACGGATGTCTGGCTGACAAGATGACTCCCAGTCTGCAGAAGCTATGGAATAACCCAGCATAATAACAATCTAAAGCACAAAATCAGACAAAAGATTCTACACAAGAACAAAGGGAAAACTACGACTTGGACAAGTGTTTCGCTGAGCTTGAATCCAAGAGAAACATACAGCAATCCAACCTCTTCAGCAAACAGCAGCTAAAGCATGGGAGCAAGAACTCAGAAGTAATGCAATTACTGTTGAGTCATTTGACATTCATAGCACAGGGGTGTACTCACTTCTGCTGTACACTAAGTCTCAATGAAAGCATTTCTTCTGGTCCAACAACTGAATGAAGGCAAACTGCCCCTAAATTATTTAAAGCTGTTATTAAGCGCTGTTACGTCGGATCGCCACATCTGTACGACGTGACAAAATGGACGGTCATTTATATGCAAATGTGGAGGTGATTTGGAGGGTTGCCGCCTTTACATGTCAGAACGCTGTTAAACGTGTCATTAACGTGCATTTCACAGCAGCAGCCTCATGTCCAGAGGGGATTTAAAGGGACCGCAGCTCGGAGTCAGAGCCGGAGATCAGATAGCTTTGATCAAACACTGCACCAGGCCACAATCACAGAAAATACACTGTGAGGTTTATTCCTTATGAGCACAGAATTACAGTGAAGGCGATAAATTACACTGAGCCGAAGTGAAGCGAGTCAAATGGAATCAAAGTGACTCGGACCGGAGTGAAGTGAAGTGCCATTGAATTCGCCTTATATTGAAATGAACTTAGAGAGTGCAGACCTGTGCTGCTGGCTGCTGATAAGCAGAGCGCCGCATGTGTGTGTGTGTGTGTGTGTGTGCGTTTGTAAGCTCTGTATCTGCTGTTTGATCAGTGTTGTTGGGATTGTCGCAACTGAATGTCAGACACTTCCACTCGTCGCACTGTTTGGCAGATGCGGGCTGAGCGGCGCGTCGGCGTTGGCAGCCTCCCAGCCGAACTCTGAGCTGCACGAGTCCGTGTGAGCGAGAGATCCAACAAACACATGCGGAAAAGAAAATGTCTGTGTGTTGAATACAAGGCTTTCATACAAAAAAAAATATAATATTGGAGTTCGTTCAGTGTGATCGAGCACAAGATGAAAAATGTTCCTCTGAAACATTAAGTCTACGCGCAGTTTGCTTTTGAGAGCATCAACACAAAACACATATTTTACCTGGAAAAATACTGCATGCATGGGGTTTCTGCATACATTTCACCATACAGCTGCCAGCAATCGCTTGTGTGTGAGCCTTTCTTCGATTATTCTCAAACATTGTCATCGATTGAAGCATAAAAAGTGCTTCCGTTGTGTTTATGACATACAGCAACGCCTTCCTTTCATGCCCGATAAAAAGATTCAGAGTGTCCGTGTCACAAATCTCCTAGCAACCCAGCCTGCAGCCGCTATCGAGGCCCAGCTAAGTTTCTGCGCTAATTAAGAAACAAACACTATGACGGGACTGCACTCCCCTCGAAGTACAGCCCTCGATCAGAGGTGGGTATCATTAGCAGGGAAGCAGCTGACGCGACTGGTTCATTTGCAGGTGATAAAGAGGAGCTGGGAAGTTAATTGCTGAAATGGAATCACATCTAGGGTAGAAATAATCAAAATATGGTACCTATTAAGAAAGAAATGCCACATTAGGTGCAGAAAATTATGATAAAAGAACTTTGTAAGAGAAAGCAGATAGTTTAACCTGCCAAATGTAACTTTTATATCCACCTATCTGGTTGAAATGAATGATTTAAAGTGGCAATATTCGGGATTTTGATCATAAATATAGCATTAAAATAGCAGCAAACAACTATCTTCTATGTAAAGATATAGTGGAGTAATGGTGTCCTTAGCAGAGAAGGAAGTATTGTAAACCCATGCATGTTAGTGCATGTGAGTCCCTCCCTTTGAAACTGTTGGCCTTGTAAACAGACCAAGAGAGACCCCCAGTACTGCATTTAAAAAGCTAACGTATAGTCCAACGTTCATCTGGGACCCAAAATGTACTTACTTTAAACAACAATGGAGCCCCAACAACAGTTTGCAGCTAAGAGCAAGTCTAAAATGTTATTTTTAAGAATGTTTTTGTCTGTAAAATGTACAATATTCCAGAATTTCCATCCACAACTGCAGAAGCCAGCTTCAGCATGGGTTTTTAAAAGTGTTTGGTGAAGTAATCAGAAAACTATTTGGAGTGATACGTCCAGACAGTACATCAACGACACTCAGGGACAAGATCATGAAAAGATTTATGGACAAGGACCAGGAAAATAAAACCTATCCAAAGATTAACTGGAAGCCGAGATGAACAAGGACTTTAGTGCAGGACGGAGGTTGAAACTGTATTCTGTTAAAACTTTGTGACGTGTGAAAGAATCATTTCTCAGTTGATACTACTTATTATTGATTATGTGACACTGTCTATCAAAATACCTGTGAAACCTACCCTATAATTTTGTGTTTAATACTCTAAGTATATTTGTTTTGAGGTGTCCGTATAGAAATCACCATCGTCTGCATAGATGATTAGCTTTATCGGTTGCAACCTAAATCCAGAGGGCAGTTTCACTGGAAAGTCTTTCAGATCTGAAACAGTTTCTGGTCCCATGACTAGGTCTGATTTACTTCACATTCTTTTAGTGTAAAATGCGGATATTTCTAAAGCTAGATGTGCAATTTCAGCTTGATATATAAAGCTTTCAAAAAACTGTCCGTCAACCCACTTTCAGTTTTTTTGCACATTGAAAATTGAGGCTGGTTGAGCCACAATATCTCAGGAACTATTCAAGATAAAAGCCTGAAACTTTCCCTTTTATTTCTCATCATGTCATATTCCAAATCTGCAATACTGGACAAGTAAATCCAGTAGTATCTGATTATGACTGTGGCAAAATATGAAACTAGAAAAGCCCTCAGAGAGCTCATACCTCCGCCAAGGAGCTTCAGTCCACCCCCAACACAATCTCCCAATTCACATATTTTCTATGGAACGTTACAGATACAAATGTAATTACATACAGTTCAAATGTCCTACCAACAATGCGGCCTTCACCCCATCCGACCTAATGAACAGGCGCAGCCTCTAGCGCGGCAGCTCCTAACAGCCTCCCAGCTTCTTAGACAACCGGAGATAAGAATGCCGGCCCAACCGTGCGTATGTCGCTCAGGAAGGAAAGAGAACTCCGTCACCGTCGCTGTCTGTCGCTTGGAGACCCAGAATGTCATGTGGTCAGAGGGGGTTACCCCAAAAACAAGAGTGCCCTCTGGTGGCTTTTAGAGTAAACCACATGTAATTGTACACCTGGTTACACTCACATTAAAAAAATTCCAGGATTGAGACGGTGATCCGGATCCCATTTCACACATTTCCTGAAAATTTCATCTAAATCTGTCCATGAATTTTTGAGTTATTTTGAACACAGACAAACAAAGAAACAGACAAACAAACCAACACCGACGGCGGAGGTAAAAAAATCACCATGAAAAGTCCCGTCTTTGGCCCACAATCAATGAAGTAGATAATGCAGAAGTCAACTAGTGATAGCGACGTATAGTTTTCTATGAACCACACTTAGCTGCATGTCAGTCACACAAAACATGTGGAATACTTTTTAACATGAGATACTTGGTCACAAAAATGAAAAGAAACATCTTGTGGGTAAAGTTTCACAACTGACTGAGCAGGTTTGACAAGTAGTGCCACAAAAACAAAAGCACTGGTTGATGGTCTGATCCAAGTAGAACAGAGTGACGATTGGAAAGATCTTCTGTTGTTTGTTTTTCAGCTGTACTGCTTCATTTTGCAGCTTCGGGTCATTTTTATTTGTTCATCTTGATGCAACAAGTTCTTAATTTGCACAGTCTTTCAATTTCTATGAGTAATTGCTAGTCACATAGCCTCAGTTGCTCTTTATGCTGCTGTAGTTTATGCATTTTCTGGGTTTTCGTATTAGGTTTTCCTTGTCAGACAGCTGAGATCCGAGGGTGGTAGAGGTGCCGTGTTGGTGTATCTGTAGTGTTTGCATGTGTAGATGCTACAGTTCAAGGGGCTATTTGTTCAGTAAATACACACTTAATTCATGGAAATACAGTCTGTGGTTGTAATTTAAGCATCTTCGTGGATGAAAACAAGCAAACAACCTCCCTGCAGGCCTGATGAGAATATAAAAGTCCACTTCCAAACCTTCACCTCGTCCCTGAGCCTCCCTGCTCCGCCATGACTCAGCCTAATCCTGCGCGTCATCACCGTCACACACAACTCCTCAGCTGCAACATTTCCTTAAACACTCCACAGAGATGACGCTGTGCAGTTTCTCCCACCGCGTTATTTAACATGTAAACCACAGATGAAATGAGAGACTCGGGGAAAGGGGGACGCAGGGTGTTGGAGAGGCGGGATCTGATAAGCGAGCCAAAAACGATCAAGGGTGAAACTCGGAAAAGCGAAGCGAAACCGGGGATGGCAGCAGGAAGTCATGTCACGTTCACCCACTCGACTGTAGCGAGGGGTGTGCGTCGCGGGGATGATGTGTGCGCACCTATAAATATGTATTTTCCCTCTAACTCGGCGGTTGTTTCTCGCCGAGGAGAGAAATTTTAAAGCACTGCGGCGGCTGAGTTTCGGTGTCGCTCAGCAGCTCTGTTTGAGTTTGTGATCCGCAGCGAGAGGAAGAGCTTTAATAGATCACAGAGAGAGCAGAGGAGGGCAGAAATATGAGCTGAAGACACAGACTAGACAGGTAATAACTATTTGAACTGTAGTACTCAGAAAATTATATTTACTGAGCCATTTTCTCCTGAAATGAAATGGTTCTTGCACTGTAACTTATGGAACTGGACGCTGAAAGAAGGCGCTTGAGTACACATTGTTGAAATGAAATGCAATCCGGTGCTTTATTAAACAGAAATGCTACGTGAAGCCAGTTTTCTATTCTTCTGTGTGGATGCTGCAGCAGGACTTAATGTAAAGACACCGAAAGCAGGCATTGATTTCTACAGGTGTCCTTCGGTGCCATTCTTAATCGATCGCCGGCGGTCTTAATTTGTGAAGAACTGTTTGCTAATGACTTTACTTTCTTTGTTCTCTCAGCTGGAAGTTTTAATCTCTTCAGAGGTCTCTCGTGTTTCATGTGCGATGTTCACAGAACCTCCCTGATGCGCCAAATTGGTCCCCGAAGACTCGCGCTGCCACGCGCTTCGAAGAGGATGAAGCCACATTCAAGACCGATCGCATGAGCAATGGTGTGAAAACTCGTGCTTTTAAAAGGAATTAAGGCTGCCTGAAGCACATTACTATGAAAACATGAAGGGGTTTCTATCAGATGACCTCAAAATCTACCTTAGGTCCCATCATTTTGGATTTAATTTGTGTTTGATTGATTTGTACTGAGGTGTCTGTATAGAACTCACCATCGTCTGCATAGAGGATTAGCTTTAGTTGTTGCAATCTAAATCTAGAGGGCCGTTTCACCGGGTAGAATCCTTCATATATGAAACAGTTTCTGCTCCCAAGAATGTTTGCTTTATCATCATGTCACTGATTTAGAATGTGCAATACTGGACAAGCAGCAAGCAGCAAGTCGGATTACGAGTGAGTTAAAATGTGATGATTTGAAAATCATTATTTAGAGAGAGTTAATCATTTTACAGTGATTTAGGGGATTAGATATGGGAGTTTATCCGCATAAAAGATTAAAAAATAATCTTGCAAAGACTTAAAAAGGTAGTTTGGATCCTTTCCCATGCGTTCCAACACTGGTAAAAGCATCCACAATAGTTTTTTGCTCTTCGAATCAGGCCTTGCACTCGTCATGCGGAGCTTTTTGCTGCTGATTTAAACGGTCAAACACATTAAGCTGCACTCTGTTAAGTAATTCGGGGGGGAGCAGCACTTAATTAAATGCACGGTTGCAAGATAAAATTCAAATTTAGCGATTTAGCGAAACCATTTCAGCCGCAAGCGTCGCCCCGATGAGCTGTGTTGACATAATAATGTTAGTAATTACAGCAACTTACCGCTGTGTGTAATTTAAGCTGAAAATTCAGACTTAATTGATTCAAAACAAATTTCAAGTTGCAGCAAATTAATTAAAACGGCCTGATGACTTGATTTTTTTCCCCTTAAAAGCTTCTGTTGATGCAACCAATTATTAAGTAAAGTAAAATGCCACTGATTGTAGAGTAAAAGCTAATTCCACCATCTCAGTGCTGCTTGTTGGTTGAACATAATTTCACTTCATATTCATTATTATTATTATTATTGTTACTGCAACAATGACAATAAAGCTCTACTCTATTCCACTCCACTGTTTTGTAATATTTGTTTGTTTTTTCAGGCTAAACTCTTATTTTTAGAGCATCTGTTGCTGTTTGTAGCAGCAACAACAGCAAGAAACGACCAATAAAGTCCCTGTATTTGGTCAACATCATCATTTCTGCAGCACAAATCTGTCCGGACAACAGAAGCCGTGTTTGTTTTTCCAACCAAATCTTCATTTTCAGTGTTTCTTGCTCATTTTTCTGTGCACATGTGGGCTCTGCAGGTCAACAATCTCTATGTCTTGTAAAAAAAAACACACAAAAAAAACAGAGTTTGTCCAAGAAACTTTAAATTAGAGTTATTTTGTTCCACTGGACAGACTTCTCCTGTAGATTAATCACAGAAAATGAGAACTGTGCAGGTGTTTGCTTCACTTCGCATCACACTTTGACCTGCTGAAACTAAATTTTGTGCAGCCCTGAAGAACTCTGTCTTTGTTTGTGGAGAAGGTCTTTCTCAACACCAAGATTCGGTGGTAGAAACAGCTCAAACTTCAGCTTCAAACTTCATTTATAGTCTTCGAAACAGCAAGACAACATGAATGACAAGTCCAAGCTACACTGCATGTGGCTGCACTGAATACAGAGCAGCTGCTGCATTTCTACAACGATAATCAATAAAACCGCTGCAAACGTAACAACAACCAAGGCTTCTATTTAGATCTAGAACATGAGGTGTGCATGGCCTTTTCCCACAGAAACGGGTTTGTAAGTGTCTTTATGTACATCCATCCATCCATCCATTATCTATACACTGCTTAATCCTCCCAGCCAACTTAGGCGAAGGCAGGGGACACCTTGGACAAGTTTCCAGTCTATCACAGGGCTACATATAGAGACAAACAACCAAGAACACTCTCATTCACACCTACGGACAATTTAGAATCATCAGTTAACCTCAGCATGTTTTTGGACTGTGGGAGGAAGCTAGAAAACCCACGCTGCACAGGGAGAACATGCAAACTCCACACAGAAAGATCCCAGGCGTCCTAACCGGGACGCGAACCGGGGATCTTCTAACTGTGAGGCGACGCTGCTAACCGCCGAACCACCGTGCAGCCCGTCTTCATGTGTATATATTTACTAAATTCACAACTCTGCAGCTTGATTAGCAACTTGATCCCTCAGAGAATCCACTGGAGTTTGCAGTTTTGAGTAAGTGTGTGAACAGATAGCACTTAAAAGACACGTGCATTAAACAAGGGCAACGGGTTACGGAAGGAAAACGAGTGCTAAACTATATATATATAATAAAGATATGTGTTAAAGAGCATGTTTAAAGTGCAGAAAATGACAAGTCAAAGTGAAATATGTTCAGCTGGGTCCAGAATCCAAACACACATCACTTCCGAACTGAAACACAAACCGGTAAACACGCAACTTTCTGCTGCATTCAGGTCCAGCTACGTTACGTGTTCAGTTACAGAGTTAGAATCATGGAGATTTTAGTCGCAGTAGCCACCAGATGTTGGAAAGTATCCATAAATCATCCTGATGTGGTGTCTTAACAACCTGCAATGGATTCCTTCTACACAACTCTGCAGGAGCCAGAAGCCCCAGAGCAGCCGCTGGTTCCTTCACATGCATCATAGCGATTTTAAAAAGCCGTTGGAGAGCGACGAACTAACAAACGGTCAGATCAACTTTTAACCCGAGCACGTGGAGACAATACAGGCAATGGGCGTGACGCTCAGACAGCAGGTCCTGGAGGGGGAGCTGAGCCATCGGGTTCGGTATGGATCCGACGCACTCGCCACTTATGAAGATCTCACTTCTCCCTCCACGACTGACGGCAGCGTCTCCAGCGGCCTCATTACCAATATCATGCGAAAACACAGCCCGGGACCTGCATTTGTTCAATAATTCAGTGGCTGCTTCTCTCGGCTCCAGACTGCAGCTGCCGAAGGCGAGTCTGGAGGATGCTGGTAAAACTGAGAGCTCAGTGTGTGCTGAGTAATTACGCAGGCCGATTGGATGAATACATCAGGAGCTGCAGCTGGACCGAATCCACTGCTGCTGGAAACTCCCCTGATTAGACGCCGTTTGTTTTTACCTTAAATTATCCGGATATTTTGGCAATTTTTCAAACAGTACAGTGAATCTGTGCTTTTGGCTTCACGATGCGACTATAAATATACACATAAATGAATCTCACAGGGGGGCCGGCATCACTTTAGCTATGTTGAATAAATATTTATGAACAATCACACGGCCTTGTAGTTTTTTGCATAACTAATGAGATGAAACTGATTCCAGGGATCGTGAGGCTGCAGCATTTTAGCATTTGGTGGTTCTGCGGCATCACAAACATGACATGTCATCACCTGGTCGAGTCGATAGAACCAGCATGTGAGGAAACATTTTTACATCTACATTTTTACAGCCGCTCTGCTCTGCACATCGGCTCTGGAACGATGTTTCCCAATGCCGGATGCATCTTCCAACAACTTGCTCCTCTCTTTTGCGCAACTTAAACTCAAACTTCTACATTAATCGACCAAAAACTCGATTCAAGTTGTAACTTTCTGCAATTTGGTTGAATAATTTAAGCTTTTTTCACCTTGAGTTCAGGATTTCTACCAACTTAAGAAGCCTGGAAACTTTCAGACAGTTCACACTGTGTGTTAGAGGCTGAACAGATATGAAACAAAGGATGAAATTTAAGGTGAAAATCATGTTTTTACCAATAAATTGCACTAAAGCAATGAGTTTGGGAATATTAGTCGCCAAATTCATTCCAGTTTAAGCTTCACCTGCTGATGGAATTTGTGTTATTAGTCATGTTTAGCTGTAAAGGAAAAGAATAATAAAGTTTCATTTGACAGATCTGTTCAGTTCGAGAGGGTTTTCAACGTTTTACTGAATTTCCGGTTGTTTTTTTGCTTTTAAGATTTAAATATTATGCACAAAAAAAATGAAAATAAATGTAGCTGCAAACCATTCAAAGTGCTTTACAGTTTAAACACATGCAACACAATAAAAACGTGCTAAAGGACGGGTTTAAAATCTTAAATAAATCAAATGATTCAAAATTCACATTGAAAAATAGCAGATTTTAATTTAATAAAAGCTGATTTAGGTTGATTTAAGAGAATATCACGCCTTGGTTCCCTCTATCAGAATGTCAGCTCATTGTTTTGAGCTTGGTGAGGCACCAAGTCGCCAAAGATGTCTGGTTGGGTTTGGAGAAATGGAGCATTTTGGGATAAATGATGAGACTTTTACGACATGTTTGAAGCTTTTTCCTCCATTTTCTGGGTTACCATGGCGACAACTCCATCTTCTATCCTACACTCCTATCCAATAATACGATTGGTTGTCTGAAATAGAAGGACGGTGAAGCCACAAAGTGCACGGCTAATGATGGCAAACACGTCACAAACAAGCGTAAACCGTCAAAACTCTTCAGTCTCAAACAACTGAAGCAAAAAAAACCCAAAAGAAAACACCACAAGAGGCTAAGAAGAGCCACCAAACCACCGTCTGGAAACCCCTTCAGATTCCAGCGACTCACTGATTTATCAAAGGAGTATTTCAGAGAGTTAACGGATGACAGATAATGTGTTATTAGTTTTTATGGTGAGCGGGAGTCTGTGCAGAAAAGAAATCATTGGAATGCATTGTGGCTCTGCTGTCAGAGCTTCCCAGCAGCAAACAAAGCGTTCTCCTCGCCGCCTTGAATCACATAATAACATACGTTCGGCAAAGCACAAAGAAGACCTAATTTCCCGACAGCGCGAAGCTCGTTTTAATTCAGACTTCAGCTTCTGCAGGAGTCGAATAAAGAGAAGCAGCCTCCATTTTCACAGCGGCGTTGGTGTAAACAGTCAGCAGCTACAGACTCGGAGAGCGACGCGCTTCGTGCATTAAAATGCAGAGATGTTTACAGCGCAGGCGGCCGACCTCGCGTGAGTGCAGCGTCCTCTCCAGACGTTCAGCGTCCTGCCTGCATGCGCTCGACAGAAATCAGAGGAAAAGGATTAAATAAGAGAAAAGTGGAGCGAGAAACAAAAAGATGAAGAGCTGCTAGAGTCTGCCAAAGGCCATTAATTAGTTTTACCATCTGCATCCAGCCAGGAGTGGAGAAATCAGGACACCTCTGTTCATTTGCTCCGTGCGTTGAAGCCCTGCTTTGTTTCTTCCTGCAAACTTCAGAGGCACGTGTGAATAATTCATGACGCTTATTGACCTCCGTCAGCGGCTAACAGAAACTGCAGCGGCATCGATCGCGCCGCTTTCATTGAGTCTCTCGCGCCGCAGCTCGCCCCTCATCTTCCTCTGCAGCCATAAATCACGTCAGCGGCAGAGACTCTGACGTCACGGGGCAGGTGAGGCCGACGCCGGTCACACCTGGAGCCGAGATCAACAGAAGCCCGATCGGTCTCGCGCTCATTTTCACAACTCGAAAAATGAGCTGCGGCGACGTCGTTTATTTGCTCACCGTTGCTCATGTTTGACCTTATTAAAGGCCACTTCGCAGGAACCAGCTCATGTCAAACTTGGATTTAGACGCGAGTCAACGGGGCGAGTCCCCGTCATCACTCATCACGGTGCGTTTGAGTGCTGTGAGGAAGCTCGGGACAAAAATCAGAGCCTGCAGGCTGTCAGATATTTACACACAGTAAACATCAGCTTTGTGGTTGCTGTATAGCTCCCTGAGTTAAGGCGTTACCACATGGGCGGTCGTGAGTTCAAGTCCGGCTCACGACCCTTTGCTGCATGTCTCTCTTGTCTATTCCCTCTTTCACTCTGTCTCTCCTCCTTTCAATTACATGGAAAAAACTCCCCCAAAAAATATACATATATAAAAAAAAATTCAGCTTTGTCGCTTTTCTCTATTTAAATGTTTCTTCTGTTGCTCAGTCTCTGGTTTGAGACTCTGATGGGATCTTTACAGCTATAAATGACCCTAATAAGCTGAACTTTTCCTTAAGATGCCACCTTTCAGTTGCAGAATTTAAGTATTGGTGTTTCAAAGCAACTGCTGGCCATTCATTTCTTCACTGTGTATATAGTTTGCTAAACTGCAGCAAGTCCTAAAGTTATCTGTAGATGTGTTTAAGTAGTGTGTGGTTAACGCTATGAACCAAACCCAGTGGTGAACTTACACTGACCAGCCCAAGCATTAAAATCACTGACAGGAGAAGCACTTAACACTGATTATCTCATTAAAATTGCAATGTTCTGCTGGGAAATCTGCAGCCCTGGATGTTATTTTGACACAAAAGCAGCTCGAGGAACACAACCAAGAGCCCAAGCCACTGAAAAGGTCTCTAAATTCTCCATACATCAGTTGAACAAGCAGCTGAGGGATTCACCAGGACATGCCTGATCCACACCCTGAGAGTTCCCATCCTGCAACCAGCAGGATCCAGTGTTGTCTATAGGAGTTGTTGTTAAGATAAAACATGGATTCCTGGTCTCCAGAATCCACAGACTACCTGAGTGACCAGCAAGTCTTGACCAAGTGCACTGTTTAAAAAGCAGAAGAGCAAAATGCATATGAGAAACATTAGTTTTGGAAGCTCGTAAGCTGCTGAAGCTGCAGATCGTAACAGATGGGCGTCAATCAGTCAACAACCGATAATAATTTATGTTAAAGGAGTACGACAGATGTTACTACATGTGCTGATAGACTTTCTTTTTTTTAAAGAGATGTGGCTTTTGCACCAAAAATGCCTTTCTCACATCACCCACTTGACAAAAGAAACTTTATACTCAAGCCGGCAGTCATTAATCATAAGTCTTTGTCATGGTGCCCCTTGCCAGCTAAACCCCCACAATGCTCTCTGCTCTGTCAACACACAACTGCCCGTCATCCATCAGATCGTCTTCTCTGGTCACAACAGTAATAAACACAAACAAGCTGCAGTTTTCCAATCTTCTCCAATACTTAAAGGCTCCACCTGGTGGTGCTACCAGGTACTGCAGCAAATCTACAGCACATTTTCTGACCTGCACGTCCATCATCTTCTGCCTCATGGTGAAACTATGAACGGCAATTAACCAATAATCATTAACACTCCTAATTTGTATCCCTGATTGCTGTCTCACAACAAAGTCTGCCTCTAGGTGGAGCAGTTTCAACTCCAACTGAGGCCAAATTAAAATCAAACTAAACTTAATATCGGATGATGCAGCACAGCTAATTCAACAGTTTCCTTTATTTTGGACCCCGTGTTTTACGGTTACCTCAAAGGTCAATGCAAAGTCTGTTGCGGTGGATCAACTGTGCAAATTCACCAAAACTAAACAAAGCTAGTGTGGATTGACTTCTTCTCTGCGAGTTAATCCACCGACTGAAGCAAATCCATTGGAATTTTCACTTGAGAACTGGTCTGTAAAGCTGCTCAAGTCCCAACATTGACAGAACCTCTGATCTCATAGGTCAGCTGAGAAACCTGGCAAACTTCCATACGGACAAAGTAAAAAGATGCCAGAAAAATCAAGAGGAAAAGTACAGAATCGTGTCTGTGGCTAACACCATGTGCTACCGTCAATTTAAAACCATCCAGCTGCACTCTGATCCAAACCACCCTGTCCTGTCCCATTCTCTTTCCTTTACAATTTCCTTCAATATGTAGCTGGAGCCGAGCCTGTATTCTGTCTTTCAGTTGGTTTCTTCGTGATTAATCGCTCTTAATAAACCACTAACACGTCCTCAGTAGATCTCAGAACAGATGATTACCGGCAGACGGAGCAGCAGGAGAAGCTCTTCCTCTTGCTGCTTCCACAAATCGAGGGATGCTGCAGAAAAAAAACACTCAGCAAAGAGCTTTTTGGTTTCCCTGTTCGGCATCTCGTGTGAAGAAATGCTGATGGCCTCTCGTAGAGCCTGATGTTGAGATCGCCTCAGTTTAATAGCACCTCAGACTCACAGCTCCCTGCTTTACTCCACAGATCTGTTGTCTGACTGGCTACTTTTCTTTACATCCATCAATTATCTTCCGATCATCCGGGATGCTGCACCGATCCTCCTGTCAACCTCACGCTCCATCTTCTCCTCACTCCTGAACAAGACTCCGAGATACTTAAACTCCTCCACTTGGGGCAGGGACTCTCCACCGACCCGGAGAGGGCAAACCTCCTCTTTCCGGTCAAGAACCATGACCTCGGATTTGGAGGTGCTGATCCTCATCCCAGTCGCTTCCCACTCGGCTGCAAACCGCCTCAGCGCAGTTTGCAGCTTTTTCCCCCCAGATTCAAACGAAACCCGCGCAGATCCGTCGACACGTCTACGACATCTGCACGACTTCCTGAAAAGCTGCGGCTCAGAGCGACAGTTTCCGGCGCGATGCATTTCAAAATGATCCGTGCTGCTCACAAAACTCAAAGCGAAATTATTCAAAGCCGGAGCTGGAGGAGCCGGAGCTCTCCTCACGACCGTTAATTAAGACTCCTGTGGCAGGCTGCCTGTTACGTGGACAAGAGCTAATGTATGTGATGCCGGCTGCTTTAACAACTTCATTTTTATTCTGTTGTACTGTTCTCAGATCTGTAGCGCTCTTAAAAATAGTCTGAAGTGAGCCTGAGGAATATGCATAATCAGTTAATAAACATATAGAACAGAGGCTCTGAAGCCCTGGAACATTATGTTTTCTTAATCTTGTGCACACGGGTTGTGCACGAGATAACAATTAAGTTAAAATATAACCTTTCATGACTTCAGGGGCTCCTAAAAGAGATGTATTTTAAAATTAATCACAAAAACTGTAAATGTTAAATACGGGTTAATTGTGATTAACATAACAAAAAGTTAAACACAGAAATCTTTTTTTTTTAAATTAATTTAATCCCTAAATTAAATAATTATTCATTATCTGATGCAATTGTGTTTTATTTTCATACTTTGCAATCTCCATGCTTCATTTAAATGCAAATGCTTTTAAAGGGCTGTTCTGGCAAATTGGTTTGTTCCCATGAATGTTGAAAGACTCGTGAACGACGGATTAAAAACATGTCAGGGGATGAGATACCGCCCAGGTCCCCAGAGGAGGTCGGACTCTAAAAACACTGGATGCTGCACCTCCCAGGGGCCTGAAATCTAATTTGTGATAACGGATGAAATCGCCACGATATCGGCGTCATTTTCCCAGAGTCGACGAAGCTCCTCCAGAACAACGGAATACATTAGAGCGCTGCTTTCAATGCGAGACAGTCGTCCTTTAAACGCTTAAAAATGCCACTTTTTAAGCATGTGATGATCAGAATGGAGCACAGAAAGGCCTGAATCTCTTTAACAGAACCAGGAGGCGTGGGCTTCTTTATGCTTTCTGGCCAGCTCTCGGTCCATTCTGCATCAAAGTCCTCCGAGATCTCCATTCTTCTGCTTCGTCCCCGGGGAGCCAGACAGTCAGGTTGCCATGCCAACAGCTTGACACCCGCCGTTTTACAGCGTCGCACTCGGAGACGCATCTGGACATCCGGCTTCCTGCTTCAACCTGCTGCTGTCGAGCAAACAGGAGCCACCGGTTGAGCTTCACAGCGGCCGTTAAAGGGGCGAAGAGGACGATCGATTCCTTTGTTCTGTTGTTTTTCTTTGTAGGCAAATGTTGAATTTCTGCCTCTTTTTGTCACTGATGTTTATTTTTAAGGGAAAAACAATCCCAGAGAGCAGAAGGCAGTGCTGCTCTCACACCTTATCGAACAAATACGGCACCTGTAATCTCCCAGCTGCAATAAAGACGTCTATGAAACGAAGCATCGTCTATTACGTCTATGATTTTTACATTAGCACCACCATTTATCAGCCAGAAACCATAAAAACAGGAAGAACTGAAGGAGTAATCACCAGTGATGTGTGGTTTTGTCAGTAAATTTAACCAAATATGCACCTAAAACTCACACATTTCATCAAAATCACTTTATTCTACATTTCTCAATTTAAAAAATGGCAAAAGTAAACCTTCAGCACTGAAAAAATCCTTAAAAAAACTTGGTAAACAACTGGAAAAGCTCCATCTACCAGCAGTGGCCAAGTTAACTAAATGAACGAGTTTTACGTTCTAAGCGGCCGCCGCCGTATCCCGGACAAGCCCCCATTTATGTTACGACCAGCTTGTGAGGGGAAGGGAAGTAACAAAACCCCGATGCTGTGAGGTAAATTCAAGTTATTTATTAACAAAAGTAAAGATTTAACAATGAAGATAGTTTCATTTTGTTACTTCTCTTTTTACATACAGTTGTAATCTTTAAACTCTCTTGTTGTTGTTGTTTTAACCTTTTACACAGCACTCATTTAGTCCTTAGTTGCGTTGCTTTTGTTTTTATTGAGTCTTAAATTACCAAAAACAAACCGTTTGCACCAAAAAGATTCTGTAAAAAACAAAAAATTCTGCATTTCTTATTGCAGCTGAAAAGCTTCGACTTATCCAGGTGCAATCAACGGTCATGTGACAAAAATTCAGGGACCTCTTAGGCTGAACTGCAGGCAGTGCTTACACAGAGCAGATAGGAGTATTGGAACAAATAAAATAAAATGTAGGAGGTAAATTACTTTATAGTGAAGTATGTAGAGCCTCCATTGGTTTTTCCAGTGTTGGGAATGTCTGTGGACTCTTGGAAAAATGTTAAAGAGGCTGATTCCATGTTTTATTTTTAAAAAAATCAAACTTTAGTTGTTTTTTTCAATGATTTATGGCATTCTAGCTGCTCATTCTGCACAGAAGATGTTTTTTTTTCATTCTCTCTACTCCACAGACATGCAGGATGTTATACTGCAATTAAAAATGAGCAAAAACTGCCCAGAAAACTGTTCGAGGTTCAGCTAATGGGACCACATATGAGAAATCATCCCTGTCGGTTGGCACTGGACACAATCTGCTATTTTACCAATTCTGTTCGAAGATAATCCCAACTGTAGATGCTTATTTCTAACTTTTCCAGCCAGATAGCGCCGGAGTAATGATGCAGTCTATTTGACGACCAACGGGATCATCAGCCGGCCCGAAACTGGAAATTGTGCCGATAGGATGCGATCAATTACGACTTCATTTATCTTTTAAGCTCCGAGCAGGTTCATTAGCTTCTTTGTTTTTCTGTCGAGTCACAACAACCCCACCGGCTCCTGTTGGCTCATTCATCACCATCAAAGCTCCACATCTCTCTTTCCATCCTCTCCGTGAATCGCTTTTTGTCTCCTCCCGTTTCATCCATCCATCGTTAATCCTTTCGTGTTCACTCTCCTCTTCCCTCTACTTCTGCCTCCTCTTCCCCTCGGCTCGATGATTCGCCACCTCTCCTTTGGTTTCTCTTCGTCCTCTCCTTCTAATCTCCTCTGTCTTTTCGCTCCTCTCAGACTGTGGAGAAGAGGCGGCGGCGGCGGCGACAGTCTGGTCTCCGTGCGGCAAATCCTCGGCCGACCTCCCGCCGCATTCAAATTCTCTAATCTACTGACAAAAGGAACGAGGCAATGAGCTGGCGCCTTATGGGAAAGGTCAAATTGCTAACTAATCGGCCCCTCGCCGCCCAGCTCCTCCTCCTCCTCCGTCGCTGGTCTCGGTAAAAAAAAACCCCACCGTGTCGTTGCACTCGTGTCTGGAGGTCACTGTACTCCGCGGAGCGACCTCGCAAGTTTTGTGTAGCAATTAATTACCGTCACCGCGGCCGGCGCATACGGGCCGATTATCATAAGGCCTCACGGGAGGACGGCTCCTGCAGCCGCTGCTCTGCGGGGGGAAGCGACGGGGAACGATTTAGAATGCCAACAGGCTTTTTCTTCGGTCCAGCAGACGGGCGGATAGAGCCGGCTGGTTATTTTTAACAACATTTCTGCTTTAGAGACACAGAAGACAGAGAAAAGTGGTCTTTGAAAAGCATCTGTGGCATCAGTCCTTCATTTTCTCCCAGAATGTACGCATTACATCACCTTTAAAGCCTCTTCACTGGTTATTTGTCCCGTTCAGAGCTGATTTGAAGATCTTTTCATTGGTTTATAAAGCTCTAAATGGTCTGAGATCTTCATATTTATCGTACGAACCCTCTAGAATCCTAGGATCTGTCTATAGTTGAACAATGGATGCTTTATTTAATCCTATTCGTTTTCATTTTATCTCATCTGATGGTTCCTTATTACACGTGTTGTACAATCTTTGTGTTGGGGGTCGTCTGTGTGGTTTTACTGCATTGTTATTCCTTTCATCTGTGCAGCACTTTGTATGAAAAGTAGTATATAACATGAATGATGGAACCCATTCCTGAAAAGCGGCAATGCTGCGTAAAATAACGTAAATAAAACCAAACAAAGTGTTTTGCAAATAACTGAAATTAAGCAGTTCATTGAAAATAGTCCATAGGCTGTTGTGGTTGTGAGTCTAGTTCAGCCATTTCCTGTTTTATTTTGTAAACATCCCTGCCCTTGTGTGTTTTGTGTGCTTCTACTTCCTCCTTTTCTCTCAGTTTCCCTCCTCTTGTCTCGTATCACCTATTTGCTGACGATCTTCAGTTGCGCTGCTCGTTTAAGGCTTCTGAGGTTCGGAAACTGAGCTCCTTAATTAACAGCTTGACAGAAACGGAGCAGTGGTTAAGTGACAGCAGTCTTCAGCTGAACTCAGAAAAAACTGAGACACTTCTTATTGCCCCGGATAGTGCCATTCCCACTATGAAGCAGCACTTAGGTGATCTGAGCCTCTCTGCTAAAACTAACCTGAGGAATGGGGTGATCTTTGATGAACATCATCCAAGGCAGCTGGTTAGAAACTGCTTCGTTCAGGCCCATGGTGTCTAAGGATGAGCTTGAAATGATTATGGTCTGCACTTATATAGCGCTTTTCTCTACCTTAGTGGTTCCAAAGCGCTTTACAATGTGTTTCTCATTCACCTATTCACACTCCAATGGCGACAGAGCTGCCATGCAAGGCGCTAATCTACCATTGGGAGCAACTTGGGGTTCAGTGTCTTGCCCAGGGACACTTTGGAGGGGCCGGGGATCGAACCGCCAACCTTGCAATCAGTGGACAACCCGCTCTACCACCTGAGCCACAGCCGCCCATAGCCTAACCCTAACCCTATTATTCATGCGTGTGTGTCCTCGCGGCTGGACAACAGCCTGTTCACCTGCCTCAACATCAAAGAGCTGCCTCGCCTTCAGTACGTCCAAAACTCAGCTGTGACCAGCTCCAACAGGACGTCTCACATTACGCCCATTTTAAAATCTCTTCACTGGCTTCCTGTTGTTTACCGTGTCCAATTTAAAATCTCAGTGCTGACCTTTCGAGCCCTACATGGCCAGGCTCCTACTTACATAGCTGACTTAATTAAGCCGTACAGCTCAGCTCGAAGCCTGAGTTCATCTGGTCAGAACCTGCTGATGGTTCCTCAGACTTGTTTAAAACTCGAGGAGGCCGATCTTTAAAAGCTGCCTTTGGAACGAACTTCCTTTAGACCTGAGCACTCTGGACTCAGTGGATGCTTTCAAAAAGAACCTTAAAACATTTTTATTTCAGCAGCATTCGAGTCCAGACTGACCCATCTGTCTGCAAAAAGCGCTATACAAATAAAGTTTACTTACTTACTTACTCCTCTGATTAGTTTCTCCTGTGTCTGAACTCTTTCTGTACATATCGTCCTGCATCTAATCTTTGTCAGTTCGTCCTGTTGGTTTACTTCCCGTTTCCCACCTTAATGTACTCCAACCTGATTCTTCTTCTCGCTCCTCTGGTTTGTGTTCTCTTTTTATCCGTGTGGATTTAGTTTTCTCCGGATTACCGTCTTTATTCTTGGATGCTTTTTTCCCTGAATCACCAGCTGCCTTTCGTTCCTTCACCTGTACCACCCCGGCTAGTTTCTTTACCGAGGTTTGGCTGGTTCTTCGTGTCTGCTGTTGGGTCTTCTCCAGACAAAAGCAACTTCAAACTGAGAAATATAGGCTCATTTTAGACTTGATAAAAGCAAAATGGGTGCAAAGGATTGGAAAAGCTGTGTCATATAACAAAAGGAAACAACAACAAAAACATCTGGTGGAACGTCTCACAGCTGATTAGTTTAACTGGCAACAGGTCAAACATGACTGGGAGTCTTTTTAGAAGTGAAAATAAAGAGATGTGCACGACTCTGAGTGTCCAAATATTTGTGCATCTGAGGATATCATAGTCCGTAGAACATAATAACACCACAAGAGTCCAGACAGAAAACTGTGCAGGTTGAAAACTAACACTGAAATGATCTTCTGGCCCTCAGGCAGCCCTGCTGGAAGGATTCTGTGGAGGAAATCACTGCATGAGCTCCGAAACATCCAACAACCACCACAGCCGGAGAAATAAAACAAGACCCAGAGACATCACCGCCGCTGCTGCCTCCTCTGAGCCCGGACTCATTTAAGATGGACTGAGGCGAAATTCAGAACCGTCCTGTGATCAGACTCTGAAGTTCTGTCTGAAGACAAGAAGAACCGTCCAGCTTGTTATCAACACACAGCTCAAACCAAGCATCTGTAACCTGCACATCTGTCAACACCATTAATGCAGAAAGATCTATAACCACCGATCAGCCCCAACATCCTGACCACTGACAGATGAAGTGAATACCACTGATCATATTGGTTCTATGTGGTGTTCTGATGGAAAACCTTGATCAGACTTAGACACCCAAATAAACATGGTCCCACAACAAACACACTCCCTCATGCTGATGGAAATCCCAAATGTCCCTGGATGAAAATGCACCCCACCACATGGAAACAACATCAACCAATCAGGAACATGTGGAGGAACATGACAATGGTCCAACATGTTGATGTGACCTCCAGACTTCCTACAGCCCATTCTGATCAAGCATCAACAGGATGCAGTGGAACCAGTTGGATTGACAGAGGCCCCACTGCACAAGCCAGAGTAGCCAAAGGATCCAGTGGTTCCAGACCCCATAGGACACCCTGAGAGGTCCTCTGGTCCAATGGTTCAGAGCATTTTGGACCACATAAGGGGGGCCAACATGTTATTGGGCAGGTGGTCATGATGTTATATCTGATCGGTGTATAATGTAGTATTGGAGAAGCAGATGCTGCCATTCAGGGAAACCCTTTCTTACTTCAACAAGACGACACCAAACCACATTCTGCATGTATCATAGCTGTCTGGTCTCATCGTAAATGAGCTGCCTGTCACCATCCATCCATCTCAGTGGCAGGAGACCAGGCAAATTATTCCAGACGTCCCTCTCCTGAAGTGTTCTAGATGAAATCTGTAATCCCTGGAGGAGGTTCTGGGTCTACTCACTGTGTCCTCCCAGTTGGATGTGCAAAGAAAAGCATCCAGGAGGCTTTCTCATGGGTAACTCAGCTGCTTGTGCCGACATTCTCATTTCTTATGTCAGTGCCAAGAACTCCGGACCACAGCGGGTCATAGTTGGGATCAGGTTCCTCACATTTCGACCCGTCACCCCTTAAAAACAGCAGGAAGTTTCGAACAACTGAGCAGCAGCTGTAGCTTATTTCTCACATCCCTTTGGAGCAGAAATGAGTTTTATACTTCCTCTGATGTGTTACATAGATCTTGCCGTTTTTAAGTCGTCTCGTTAGCTTCCAAAAAGCTTACATACATCTATGAAAAGCTAAAAAAGGACAACAAAGCTGCACTGAAATAGACGAGGACGTGTCAAACTGATTCTCTCAACTGTAAAAAGAGAGATAATAGTGGGAGGATGTGCAGTAGAGCAAAGGTAGCCTGCTTAGATTGACGTTTTAAAAAGAAATGTGGACAACATGTTTAAGTTAGTGCATAATATGTATACACAGTATATCTGTTTATGAGGCAGCTGTATAAATAACCTGATAGAAGAGCAGATTGTTGGGTCACACAGCAGCTGAACAGAGAACTAACGACTGGTTTCAGCACCACGGACAGCGACGGACGCCGACGCTCTGTAAACTGTTCTGAGTCTGTTTGGAAGCAAAACACCAAAGATCCAGACCGGGACAATCTGTATCCTCCAAGAATGATCATTATCTGGGGGAGTAATTGTTGATTTAAATCCCCTCGGGGGAAAAACAGCTGTGAAGTCAGTAACTACAGATTAACTGCATGTTCAGTTCTGCACCCCGAAACCCACCAGAGGGTTTTAAAGGAAACTTACAGTTCAGAATCTGTCAGAACTACACAATCTGTAAAAACAATCAACTGCAAAAACAGGTAAAAATGTCAGATTTGGAACTTTCCTACAGTCATTGAACTACTCATCAGTGACGTACCACCATGGTGTGCAACATTTTTTGAATTTAACAACTTTTTTAAATTAAAAAAAAGTCTCCTAAATGAATAAAGTTACCTTTTGTTGCTGAATGTGTATTTACTTTTTTGAGTGCCTCCCTCTTTTCAAGGAAGCTCTCCAGAGTAAGAACGTGGAGGTATCTAGATACAAACGTGATGCGTAATGCGAGTGCATCGATAATTTGCTGCACGCCTGCATCAGTAAAATCTACGGTTGCATCGATTTTCTCATGTTGCATCTCATTCTGTCCCGTGTTTCCGAGGCACATTGAACGCACCATCACTGCTTTATGTTTTGTTTTGAACACTTACGGAAGCCGGGAAGCACGTTTCTACCGCAACAATCAGCAATGAGGTCGGCGAGAGCAGCAGCAAGCAGCTGGATGAGATTTCTGACACACCTAAAAAGTTCAAGTCAGAGGTTTGGAGCTACTTTGGCTTTTTAAAAACAGACGGTAAACTTGACTGTAACCTGTTTACTGTGCTGCTAAAGTTCTGACAGTGTGAAAAAACAAGTTCTAAATGTGAGGGAACCGATTCCTGTTCCTTAACGTTGAATCTGGTTCCAAATCCCAACCCGACCTGTGAAAAGGCCTGTTTTATTTGTGCTTTTTAAGAGACTAAAAATAAGCTGCATAAAGTGAAGCACAGTACTGGCAGAGATTATAAGCAACACGTGAACTGTTTGTTAAATTTGCTGCTAATAAGGAATAAAACAAATCCTCTGCCTCTAGTACCAGACTGAATTACAGCTTCTTATTTTCTATTTCAATTTTTGGTATAATTTCTTTGCATCATGTTGAATCGCATCGTATCACATTGTGTAGAAATGAATAGGGAAGCCAAGCAAAATCTAAGCTTAAAGTTGGAATATTTCATCAAGATTTCCTCTTTTGCAATTTAAAAACGTTCCCTAAAATTAACGGTTTGTTCTCCCCACATTTTTGCAAAAATCAAAAAATCCCACGCTTCCCACCACAACCGATAAACTATTATTGTTTTTACCACAGCCCACAGTCATTTGGCAAAAATTTGTGGACTTTTCGGCTGAACTGCGGGCAGTGTTCTCACAGACTAGAGAGGAGACAAGTATGGAAATAAATTAAAAATGTAAATAGTAAAATATCCGTCGTATGTAGAGTCCCTCATTTGTTTCCTGGTGTTGATAAAATCTGTGGACACTTGGAGAAATGTTGGATTCTCAGTTTTTCTAATTAGCTTTAAAAAAAACAATCAACTCTTGTTTACTTTTATATGATATGTTGCATTAGACATTGAATTCTATGTATTGTAGCACAAAACACATTCCTTTCCACCTCTAGTCGTGGCTGTTCTGTTTCCATAGAGGTGCAGGACTTTATATTGCAGCGAGAAATGAGTCGACAGTGAGGAAAAATGCGACAGGAGCAAAAAACGAGCAGAAACTGCTTGGAGTTCTGATGTTGCTCAACCTTTCGGGACTCATTTTCTTCCGGATACTTCGCTTTTCGACGTCTATCTTGTCGTAATGTACAGATCATAGCGCAACATTCAACTCATAATGACTTTAAAGTGTTGAAGCTTCATCCAGATCATGAAGCTTCAAACGTTGCACAGTGAAGCCCAGATGTATCAGGGGTTAATTAGCTGAGGGCCACACAAGATGCTCACCAGAATCCACCTCCTGCATTTTCATTACTAATTATTCAGTGTAACAGGAGCAGCAGCAGTGAGAAACCGCGGCGCTCGTCTTTGCCTTTGGTCCCGTTTGTTGTCTTTGTCTCAGGAACAACATTTCCCTGCATCCCCCCGCGTCCTGCACGAGCATCTCCGTTTTTTTTTTTTCCCTCGCCACATTTCATTTTTCACTCTCTCCTGTTCTGCCTCTCGGCTCCCGGCCTCCCTCCCTGTATTGTTGGCACTGCTAACGGGCTTTTTCGAAGTGGCCTTCAGAAGCAGCTGGATGGCCGCCGGGAGCCTTTGGAGACCTGCCAGGCCGTCATATGCCCCTCTCCACTTTATCCTCCCCCGGCTGCCATCTCTGCTTCTCCTCCTCTACACATTTTAATCTCTTTTTCTCTGCTTCCTTTCTCCTACGCCACCACTCATCCATCCTCCTCCTCCTCCTCTTCACTTATCTGCTCTCCCCTCTCTTCTGCATCTCCCCTCTGACTCCCATCTCTTCATCTCTGCTCGTTTCCTGTGGAATCTGCAGTAAAATCGCTGTTCAATCCTTCTTGCACATTACACTGTCAAAAGTAAAATTGCTTTCATGAAGCTAAACTATAATCCTTCCCTCCTTCACACTATTACTTGCACCTTTGTAACTTTTGGTGATGCTTCTTTCCTTCTTGGAAGCACATCTCTCCGGGTAGGTCTGGGTTTACCGTGAGCCCTTTATGCCCCCAGACTCATTTACTTATTCTCTTTGTCAGTTCGGCAGCCTGTCGCTCTTCAGCTTCCTCTTTCCTCCACTCACTCTTCCCATCTCATATTTCTTTCTTCTTCTTTATTGTGGTCTCTTCTGGTCTCTGTCCTTGCGTCAGTTTTAGATACAAGTCAAAACTTTTCAGCCTCAACTGCCTTTAGAGTCACAAGAACAACAGCTGGTCAGATGACGAAGGCTAAAATCATCTTCCTGAAAAATGAAAATATCAAGTATCCATCGATTTCCATCCTCTCATTCCAAGTTGGGTTGTAGTGGCAGCAGACCAAGTCAGAAAATCCAGATGTTGCTCGCCTTAGCAGCATTTTCCAGCTCCTCCTGGGGGATCCTGAGGTGTTCCCAGGCCAGATGAGATATATAATCCCTCCAGTGAGTTCTAGGTCTACCCTCAAGTCTCCTCCTAGCCTGGAAAACCTGGAATGTAAGGCGCCCAGGCAGATTGAAGCTCTGTTCAAACTTCAGCAGAGATGCAACCGCTTTGCTGTGCAGTTTGTTGCATTTCCCCTCATACTGAACCCAAAAAAACAAATGAGGAAAGAACACCTTATCTGTGATTTCTCCTGAGATGTGTTAAGAATAGCATGTAGAACTGAGCACGGGATATCTGGAGAAATTAGGACTTTACACTGTGTTCCAGCTCCGTCAACAGAAAGCATCCACAAATCAAAGCTCCTCTGAAGTAGCAGCGACTACTTCGACTCCAGCTCTGTTAACAATAGATTATAAAGGTGCGTATGACTGAGAATCTCCTCCTACATTTGTTTCAAGCATCACTTTTTTCTCAGACAATGTGAAATAGGGGCATTTTCATCCCACTTAGACCTTCGTGGACTTTGGTGGCTGATGAATTTTACATCATGTGTACCTTACAGATGTGGAAAGCATGAATTGGGAATTGTGGCTCAGTGATTGAGGCTCTCGGCTACTTTTCAGAACCCTGATTGCACTTTTACCCCAGCTTAGATATGCAGAAAGAGAATTTCCCAATGCTGTAATGTGTCTGTGACAAATAAAGGTTGTTTCTTCTTCTTTTTGAAGTAGTGGCTTCCTCCAGATGTCCGAGCTTCTCATCTTCCCCAAGGCTGAACCCAGATGCTGCATGATGGAAACGCTTTCTGCTCACTTTTCTCATTCTTAATATGCAGCAGCTCATGAGCACAGGTGATGGTTATGAAGTGGCAAAAATTCTGCCAAGGTCGACTCGAAACAGCCCGAAAAATAAATAAAAAATGAGCGGAAACGTCTTCAAAACAACCCTCCTGAGTCAGGCTGGAGCAAAAAGGTCTAAATTGTGAAAAGGAAGCAACTGACAGCTCAAACCAGGCGTTAGTCCCCGGACTGAACTAACCGCTCTTCTCTCGGGCGGTTTTTATTCTCTCTGGGGCTGCTCCTGTACCCAGGACTGCCCTCCTTTTTTCTTTTGAAATTTTACACTTGGGCTGGAATTAAGGGTGTCAACTTTGAGGTTATTCCTGCCCTGAGCTGGGGGGTCTCTTGGCAAACTCTTCCTCTGACCATGTCACCGGTTTGCAGGTGCTTCGGGTCAAATTACAGCTACACTGATCCTTCACCTGCCTCTACAGCTGGAAAACACATCGAAAGCTTCGCCACAACAGCTCGACACGACGCCTGCATCACTGCGGACGCTGAACCGATTCATCGTCCATCTAATGCTCCATTTTCCAATCACTCAAGACTAAAATCTAAGACGCTGAAACTCCTTCACTCATGGCAGCAGCTCAGCCCAAACCCAGAGAGAGCAATTCACTGATTCCCAACAGAGAACCAATAACTCTCACCCTGCCTGCTTCACACAACGCACGGCAGAGATCACGGTTTGAAGCGAATAGAACCACATCGTCCGCAAAAAGGCGAAACGTGGCCCTGAGGCTCCCAAACCGAATCTCTTGCATAAATATCACAAATAACACCAGAGATCGGGGTCAGTGTCAGTACAGCCCGACTCCTACTGGAAAAGCATCGGTGCCAAATCTACAAACTCGATGCCAACATTCTTGCATCCAGTAAACTGTCTCTCGAAACTTCACGAAACTATTTTGAAAAAGAAGCGTTCGTCATTCAGCTGTAGTTTGTAAAGGTGCTTTCAGCTGACATGTAATTTCCCAGTGATGATGATCACTAAATATGTCTTTTGTGGCTCTGGGGGGACTTTATCGAGACAATAAAAGATATTTAAATTACTTTTCAGAGGAAAGATGTTGAACTGGATGCCTGGATAGTAAAATAGCCGCAATTTGAGGATTTTGGAAGTTTTATTTGATGCTGCTGCTTCATTTTTGCAACCGTGCAACAATTAAAATAGCAAATCTTTGGAGTTCCCTTCATTTCAGGGGTTAAAGTGGACAATAATAGTCAAGGCTTTCCATCTAGACTTGCACAATTGTTAAAAAATAGAGCGTTCTGTCACTGTCCATGTCGACGTTCCGCATTATTATTTGAAATTAGCAACTAGAACATGTTTCCGATCACTAATGAAAGAGTTAAAACCTTGTTTGCTCTGATTTTTTTGCTGTCTTACATCCTAAAATCACCCAAAATACTTGTGCCGGGTTGAATTTGATGCTGAATTCAGCCGCCGGCTCCTCTGCTGGAAGCACTGACAGTAAAACCGGAGTTTCTGAGTGTTTGCTTCCTCACATTCTGGGTTTTTAGGTGCTTCCAGGCTGACAGAATGTCACGAAACATCCCCCCCAAAACTTGTTTACTCCAGGTAGTGAGTGGAAAAAGGAAAAAAAAAGTTGCATCAACTTGCAAGTCATGCAGAAGATTTTTGGCAGCTTGTCTTTTGTTGTGCAGTCGGAGCTCCGATGTGTGTTTCCTAACGCAACATCTGGTAATCAGTGACCTCAGGCAGACACGCAATCTGTCAGTCAGCGTCTCGTCTTCAAGGTTTCCTCTTTTTTTGCCAGATTCCCTCGTGACCGTTTCTGTCTTTTCTCTGTCTCTTCCACCTTTTCCACCAACACGCCTTTTCTTTTAAATCATCCATTCCTGCCTCCCATCACTGTTACTGTACCTCTCCTCAGGATCATTAGCATGCTAACGCTACAAACTGCTAATAATTTTCACATCCTCTGCAAATTTTTCGAGATGCCTCCAATCGAAGCACTTAATCCCAAAGTGTTTAAAAATGCATATTCACTGTCGGGGTGCTTTTACAAAAACTGATGAAATATGGAGGAAGGCTCCTGGTGGAGAACAATAAAAAAACAGGGAAGCTCAGACAACCTCCTGGAAGAATAAAGCCAAACAAAGACGGAAACATGGAGGCTCCAGGGCATGAGCACACACATAAAGACATGAAGACGCAGGCTGAATATTAAATCTAAGAGGGGATCGTCAGCATTTCCATCCGAGGGGAGAATCGTGTTTCCAAGTTTTGGGAAAAATAAATAAAGAAATGTGTTTGTTGTGTATTTACAGTCGCTGCGAGCTGAAACATAAGTTATGATAATTTAAACCCGAATGGAAACACCTGACTCACGCTTTGCAGACGCTCTGCACGAGTCTCCAAACTCAGCACGATTGTCAACGAACCACCGTAGTTTTAACGCCGGTTAACCAACAACAAGGGATTCTTTCAACTGCAAATTTAAAATTCAGGAGCAGGAATTTCACCCAAGAGACCAGAGTTCACGTCTCAGCTGGGAGCATTACTCTGAGTCAAGTTGGGTTTTTACTGGGGTTAGGAAAACAGCAGAGTTTAGGTTAAAATACAACTTTTTATAACATGTTTGAAGCTGCTGCATCAGTTTCTGTCCCACCTCATCTAATATATACATTGATCAGCCCCAACATTAACCACTGACAGGTGAAGTGAATATCATTGATCATATTGGTTCTATGTGGTGTTCTGATGGAAAACCTTGATCAGACTTAGACACTCAAATAAACATTGTCCCACAACAAACACACTCCCTCATGCTGATGGAAATCCCAAATGTCACTGGATGAAAATGCACCCCACCACATGGAAACAACACCAACCAATCAGGAACATGTGGAGGAACATGACAATGGTCCAACATGTTGATGTGACCTCCAGACTTCCTACAGCCCATTCTGATCAAGCATCAACAGGATGCAGTGGAACCAGTTGGATTGACAGAGGCCCCACTGCACAAGCCAGAGTACCCAAAGGATCCAGTGGTTCCAGACCCCATAGGACCCCCTGAGAGGTCCTCTGGTCCAATGGTTCAGAGCCTTTCGGACCACATAAGGGGACCAACACAGTATTAGGCAGGTGGTCATGATGTTATACCTGATCAGTGTATGATCTGTTGGTTAAAAAGGAGCAACATTAAAGCAACAAAATAAATGGCAATGATTTGCTGATTAGACACATTACAAATGTAATTCTGCAGTTTAACTAAAAAATATAATTAAGAACGCCCGCTGGTCGTGTAAAAATGAGATTTTAGGAAGACAGGGTTGCTCAGTGTCAAAAACACCTCAAGCCTCTTTCCAGTTTTAATTGATTCTATTGAAGCAAACTTCATTCTTTGTCTTGCAACATGCTGTGATACACCACACTCCTAAAACGGGTAACTCAGAATCTTAACTTTCGGTGGATACAGAAAGTAAACACAGATTTTTAAAGGATGCAGTTAGAACTAGTGATGTTTTCTGCTTTGTTGTTGCAGATCGTCTCATTTCAACATGTTGAGGTATGACGGTGGGATTCTCTGAAATATGGGATTTAATAAACGGCGGTTTCAAAAATGAGGATTCTTGCCTGCAGCACCTTCAAGTCCACCTCCAGTTGTTGATTAAACCCTCAAAACTCATCTCTGTGTGTCAAAGTTTTACATTTTAGAAGTTTTCTTAAAGCCTTCTTGCTTTAAAATGTCTTCCATGCAACTCTACATCCCTCTAGAATGTGCAGATTATGAACTCGGTGCAGCTCAGCACACCAGCTCACTTACAGCTCTGCACACGCACTGCAAAACTACTTGATGCAGCCAGCAGCCCAATGGGAAGTTGTACTGGAGTAATTCAGCCTTGTGCTTTCGGAGAATGACACAGAAGGTCCCACCCTGCAAGTTGACAGGTTTGTTATGTAGAAGATGCTCAGAAGTGGCCGTTACTGCTGATTTTGCTCCTAATATCTCTTCTAGCAAGTAAAAAAACACCATATGGAGATATTAACAGGGTTCAGAAAGATAGATTTTAACCAAAAGGGGTCTTTAAATTCAGCAGAAGCATTAAAAAAAGCAAAAATATATGAAAACTGCCCATGGAAGATGCTTTAAATCATATAGTGGCTCATTTTCTAGCACTGATGCTCCAAAAATAGGCTCATTATTTTAAGAAATACTGACAATAATTATACATTTTAGCTAGTTTAAGCTGACCTAACCTTGCCTTTCAGGGGTTTTTTTCTGTCTGTAAATAACTAACTCTGAGCTCTTCGGTCCGTGTACGTCGCGGCCATTCATTTTCTTATTTTGAGATTTCAAAATAAAAACAAAAAATAAACCATTTCCTGTTTTTTTCAGTGATAATACAAAATGAAAAACAGAAAACGGGCCCTAATTCATTATCCATTATCTGTTATCTGACTTAATTAGATGTGTTTGTAAATGGAAATTAAAATTAAAATGCACCTGTGGAAAACTTATTTCTCTACTTCCTGTTGGTTTTGGCTCCGTGACCCGTCTGACTTCTGATGAGGAAGGATCTGGTATCTAAAGCTCCAGTGTTAGCTCACTGTTAGCAGACCTTGCTGTGTGCCGTGGCCTGATGAAGACCCACTGTGGGGTCCAAACGTTGCTTGGCTCACATTGTTCTCTATTTCACAGTGGACTTTTCACCAGCGTGGGGTTTATTTGTCCCTTTGGAGGCACCTTGTGGTGCCGCTAGCTCTGCCACTAGCGCTAAATCGCTAGCGTTCGGCTGCTTTTCGGGACGTTTTTGGGAAGGTTTGGAGGTTTTCTGTTACTTTAGCTTTGCCAGAAAGCAAAGTAGCGATTTAGCGCTAGCGGTGGAGGTAGCGATTTAGCGGAGCTAGCTAAATTGCTAGCTCCTCTTCAGAAGTCAGACGGGTCACGGAGCCAAAACCAACAGGAAATAGAGAAATAAGTTTTCCACGGGTGTATTTTAATTTGAATTTCCATTTACAAACACATCTAAATAAATCAGATTACTGATAATGGACAATGAATTAGGGCCCATTTTCCGTTTTTCATTTTGTATTATCGCTGAAAAAAAGGAAAACGGTTTACTTTGTTTATATTTTGAAATGTCAAAATAAGAACACGAATGGCCGCGATGTGCACGGACCGTCTTCCCCCCTCATCTTGTTTACTCTACAGTTTGGAGCTCAGGCTCTGCTTGCAGCACCAAACTCTACCAACCCTCTAACCGAGCTCTGCTGCACTGTTTGGATGTGATTCAGCAGTCGAGCATTAAAGCTCACGGCGGCGGCAGCGGCGGCAGCGGCGGCTACGGGCCAAGTTAGCATTTGATGATCTGAGGACACAGATGAACCGACCCAAAGCCGACCTCTGGACTCGTGAGCACGACACATGCACATCCGAAACACCTCTTCCACGTTGCTCTCCGAGTTGAAAAATCCGCTGCCAGGAAAACACGTCAAACACGCGAGTCGACACGTCAAACACGCGAGTCAACACGTCAAACACGCGAGTCGACACGTCCACCGACCCGCCAGCGTCTGTTGTTGTTGCCGGCGTCGCCTCTCCGCTCGCTTCTGTTGTGATTCCACGAAGCCGTTTTTCTGTTTTCTGTTTCCTGGCTCCGGGAGACGACCTGTGAAATCAGCCTCCCCGCCTACAGCGTGTGCCAGAACACAGCTGACTGCTTTGTGCCTTTTGTATGTATTTGCACCAGTAACGGTTCGCATCACGACCCCGAGAGCAGCCGCTTTGTCGGCCTGAATTCTGCAGAGGCACCTGCGCTTTTGCGTTCCACTTCACTAAAACGCTGTGTGGAAAGCGGCTCGGTGCAGAACTACACTCACGCACTTCGATGGAGACTCGGATTCTCCTAAACCTGTGTATTTACACTGGTTTGATGATGCTAGTGTGGAGCTTTGGTGTGTTCTGCAGTCACTGTTTTTAAAGGTCATTCAGTTATTTTAGTGCAATTTTCTCCTGCAAATGCCTCCATCGTCTCTCTCCAGAGCTCCTTTCTGTCTCTGTTCCTTTAAATCTCAACATTTTTTTACTTTTCCCACATTTTTCTATCCACCTTTGCATCTTAGTTCCTTCCAGTTCGTCTCGGCTCTCCTCATCTCCTTATAAAACCTCTGGAAACCCCCAAAAAGCCTCATTTTCTTGAAAACATCTGTCGCACTCAAACCTATCATCGTGTTTATTACAGCAGTTGGGAGTTAACGGTCGCGCTACATCAACGAGGAAGCACCGCAACTTCGTCTTCAGCCTAAACAACACCATAAAATAACTCTCAGAATGAGTTTTTTCAATTAAAATATTAGGTGTTTTCCTGCCGAGCCCCATTTTAATCCTCCCCCTGCGGTATATTTTCAGGATACAGCGACATTAACACGTGTAAGTGATGCTTCGGTGCAAAAACAACAGAAGTAATTCAGTAAACTGGATAGAATCAGAGCTGCAGTCTGAGTAAATGGTATTTTAGAGTTTTAAAAGGAGGGTTAGTGTGATTGATGTGAAGAAGTGGCAGCAAATATGAGAAGATGGAGACGTTATCAGACACACAAGAAGCGTTTTCCATCGACCGCCATGGTAAATTCAACCCCAGCTGTGGGATATTTTTAATTTCCGGCACCAGTTTGGATTAAAAAGACACAAAAAGCGGTTGCAGCTCACAATAATGGGAGATTTTCAGCAACTACTGTCTGTGTTTATGCATGAAACCTGGGCTGCTAAACCCTGAGATGTGACTTAAAGGTTCAGCTGGATGCTGTTTCCAAATGGAAGCGTCTATAAACTGCGTGGAACCGGGAAGAAAGCATGCTGTGGTCACTTCACTATCACTTGATGCCTTTCGAGATCGAGTTACGAGAGGAAAAGCTTTAGACGCAGTTTAAACTCCGCTTGGTTTGTCTTTTTGTATCAAACTGCTGAATTCAGAACTTCGGCAAAGATTTAGCCCAAACCAGCAGGAGTTTGGAAGGTCGGAGGAGTTGTTTGTCTAAATTCATTCATCTTAACGCCCTGATACACACCTGAACACACTATCAAGACCCACCAGTAACACTGACACACATGCAGCAACAAAGATCTCAACATGTGGCTCTAAAATCACCAAAATTTACAGGAGCATTTAAAGTGAAAGTTCCAACTTGGAAAACACTCTTTCTCTACTTTTGTTCTTTCTTTTATGGACACGAATAGCAGCGCTGTGTTCACTGCAGAAAGGCAGCAACATCGTGGACTATAAGCACGCAACCTTTGTTTTGAAATAATGCGACCTGAAAACTGGTCGGAACGGCGGCCAGTTTGGAAAAAAACATCCGAGACCAGAGTTTTTGTGCTGTGATGAAGGAGAGACCGTCATTGTCAGGATTAAGTGTCGTATTCTGTCATTTAACTCATGTTTCAGTTCAGTTTCACTTTAACACCTTATCATGTTTGAGGCTTGGTTAAGTCCAGGCACCAAAATGACTTGGTTTAGGTTAAAATACGAGTCTTTCACTGCACATATGAAGAGTTTCATCCATTTTATGGGTTACCATGGTGACAAATCCCATATAATATACACTGAATAAGAATATAAAGGCCCCATATGAAATGTTGATGCCACATGAAGTGCGCCACCCAAAGTGAGCGTATACTGTCTGGTACTTGTACAAGACGCATCACACCAACATGCCAATGACACGTTCCCTCATGACCGGAGTCATCTGAGGCGTTGCTGCTTTGGTCAACATGTGACATGTTGGGGTGGCCTTTTATTGTCCCCAGTATAAGGAGTGTCTGAGTACTGCTCATTGTGTTGGAGCAGCGTCTGGATATGCCACACCCATGGACTGAATGGAATTAATGCATCACTGAGGCAGTGGTGGACTCAAATTTGGGACACTAATCAAGAGAAACATCCATTTAGTACAAGTACCAGACAGTATACGCTCACTTTGGGTGGCGCACTTCATGTGGAATCAACATTTCATATGGGGCCTTTATATTTTTGCTCAGTCTGTGATATGGTTGGTTGAAAATGAGCGAGAACGAGGAAACAAAAATATGACAAAGACGTGCTGATTAGAAACAAACTCACAAGTACATTTCCTACTAACTAGAATACAGTCTAGTTGTGTATGAATGTAATTTTGTGCAGACTGAGGTTGCAACCTTCACTCCAGATGCTAGCATCTATTAGCAGTAAGACTCCTGGTGCTACTTTTACTTTTAGCCAGTCTGAAAGGATTCCAAATAATCCTTGTCAGATTGTAAAGCTGTGGATTTATTTCAACAAATCCCATGAAAAACACAGCACAGTTGGAGGACCTGAAGCTTTTCCCTCTGTTCACGAATACTAGAAATCACAAGTCATTAAAAATGTCACAGCAACATAAAAAGCTGTCGTCAAAAACAGCGTGTCATTAAAACTGTACTAAAAACAGTTTGTTGTAAAAAAAAAAATGTTGGAATATAACAAATGGAAAAAGTCTGGCTAAAGACAACACAATATGAAAGTTGTAAGAATCAAACTCAGGGATGCAAACATGCTGAAAAAGAAAGAGAGCTTCATAAAGTCAGATAGGAAACTGGTGCAAGCTTGAATAAATAGCAACTTCTATTCAACATACTCAGGATAGATAAAGCAGTAATCTATTCTGAGTCCCATAAACCACCCAGCTGCCAGAAATACACAACTTGAACACTAAATACGTATTAATCCGCAGCAGAAAATAGTCCCATACAAAGGCACTGCTTCTTCCTGTTAGCGACGTTAGCTAAAGAAGCTGTGACTTTCTCTGCAGCTAAAACTATGGAGATTAAAGTGACACCACTGCCGGGACACAAAATAAGCGTGCCACTGCTGCCAAAGCAAGAAAAACTTAAATCTTCGGCACAAATGCTGATTCTGTACGAACTCATTCTGTCATATGGCGACACAGAGTCTTGAGTTTATGGAAAGGTGACAATAAGTGGAATAAATATGCGTTAAGGTGTTAAACGGGAAGGATCGGGGCTCTCCAGCATTTTGTTGAGCCATCCCTCCACCCCGACCTCCTCCTGATAAACTTAATTACTATGGGAATCAAAAGATGCTGTCACCATACAAGGTAACGCCAAGCTTCATCTACAAAATACTGATGTTTTAAGGTAACTTCAGGCTTTGGTCATAAAAATTGTATTAAAAATGATTGCAAACATGCTAAAAAAGAAAGAGAGCTACATAAAGTCGGATACGAAACTAGTGTGCGGTTAAATAAAAAGTAAATTCTAGTCAACATACTCAGATTAGACACACAGTAATTCACTCTGAGTCACATAAACCATCCTGCTGCCAGAAAATACACAACATGAGCACCAAATACGTATTAATCCGCAGCAGAAAATAGTCCCAGACAAACACACTGTTTCCTCCTGGTAGCGACGTTAGCTAAAGAAGCTACGGCTGAAACTGTGCAGAATATCCCTTTAAGATGAAGTCCGAATGCAAAAATGAAAGTTTAAATTGTTTCATTGCTACTTTCTGGTGAGTTTTGTATGTTCCTTATCACGCTGTGAAGTTACACCACAGCAGGCTGCAGCAGAAAGACGAACACACACCGACATACATGCACAGATTAGAGCGGGAAACACACACTTACCTCAGTGTATGAGTGTGCTGATTCGGAGGTTCTGACAGGGTCCGCGGGATTTCTCTAATCACCTGAGATGAGGAAGCAGAAAGATACGGTCAGCATGTGAAGGATGGGCGGCCGCTAAGCTGATCATCTCCTCCCAGGCCCGTTATGTTATTTCCCAAGTTGCCCCAATTAGGCGGTGCTGATGCGGGATCAGCGCACGGATCTCACGCAGTCATCGCTTTCATTTGCAGCGAGAGGGGAGAGGAAACAAAAAAACAGCAGAACCGAGGGATCGGATCAGCAGAACTCCTCGGAAATCCTCCGCAGATGAAGCTGGAGGTCGCCTCAACCCTCCGAGCTCTCGTTTCTGCTGCGTGTTGTTTGGTTTGAGCCGTTTAGCAGCACAGCAGCTGGAAACCGAATATTAAAAAAGTGTAAAACCACTTCATCACCCGCACCGGCTTCTGTTGATGAAGCCGCATTTGCTAAAAAAAAAAAAACACCAGTAGACAATGTTTTTATTGAAGCACAACAAAAGTTCCTCATGTTCCTACGTTCCTAACGGAGGAAGGAAGTGATGCAAAATAACCTTATCATGTAAAATAAAACAAAACAGGTGAGTTTTTTGTCGACTGCAGTTGTGTCAAAAAGAAAATAAATAAAGGTCACCAGTCGCTGCTTTTATTCAAAAATTGGTTGAGATCTTTAGTGTGTGTGATATATTACTACACGGAACAAAAATCTAAAGGCTCCAAGTGAAATATTGATGCCACATGAAGTGCACCACCCATAGTGAGCGTATACTGTCTGGTACTTGTACTAAATGGATGTTTCTCTTGATTAGTGTCCCAAATTTGAGTCCACCACTGCCTCAGTGATGCATTAATTCCATTCAGTCCATGGGTGTGGCATATCCAGACGCTGCTCCAACACAATGAGCAGTACTCAGACACTCCTTATACTGGGGACAATAAAAGGCCACCCCAACATGTCACATGTTGACCAAAGCAGCAACGCCTCAGATGACTCCGGTCATGAGGGAACGTGTCATTGGCATGTTGGAAGCAGGAATGTCCACCAGAGCGGTCGCTGTGCAGCTGAATGTTCACTATCAGACGACAGGACGTTTGAGAGTTGGTTTCCAACAGACGGGCAGTACTGCAAATCCACCTCATCCACGTCGGCCACGTGTGACCACCCCAGCACAGGATGGACACATCCGGCTGGTTCACTTGTGGGATGGTCTCAGACCAGCGACACGTACAGCAGATGAAACCTTTGGTCTGACAACAGACGCATCACACCAACATGCCAATGACACGTTCCCTCATGACCGGAGTCATCTGAGGCGTTGCTGCTTATTAGCAAATTATCAGCAAATATATTATTTACTGTATTTAAAACAGCAAAAAACCCACTGTTTTACAGAAATTTGACGTTATTTAAGAGAAAAAAATATGTATATATTTAAATATACATAAATAAAATCCATCCATTATCTAGACACCGCTTAATCCTCTGTAGGGTCTCAGGGGGGATGGAGTCTATCCCAGCTGACTCAGGCGAAGGCAGGAGACACCCTGGACAGGTCTCCAGCCTATCACAGGGCTACATATAGAGACAAACAAGAACACTCTCATTCACACCTACAGACAATTTAGAATAATCAATTAACCTCAGCATGTTTTTGGACTGTGGGAGGAAGCTGGAGTACCGAGAGAAAACCAACACTGCACAGGGAGAACATGCAAACTCCACACAGAAAGATCCCAGGCGTCTTAACCGGGACGTGAACCGGTGATCTTCTAGCTGTAAGGCGACGCTGCTAACCACTGAACCACAGTGCAGACCTAAATAAATAAAATGGTAAATATATTTTTTTAAACTGTTATTTTTCAGATTTGTTTTGTTAAATCTTAGATAATTTCTGGTAAACTTCCAGATTTTTTAAAAAAAAATCAGATTTTAACTGTAAAGTAATTGTTTAAAGCAATTTTCTCTTTTCTAATTACAGTTTTACTGCATTTAAATCCACTACAAATATCATTATCTGACAGATATTTTCTACCGTTTTCACCTATTTTCGCAGGGTCGTAGTAAGAATGCTCTCAGAAAACGCCACGTGTCGTTTTATTCTATATCAGTTAACTTCATATAAACTGTTAGATTTATCTTCTGCCGTTTTAAAATCAGCCCTTTGTGGGGGTCGAACCTGATGGATGAGGAAATGCCTCCTTGAAGGATTTATGTGACTGATAAAAATTCTAAAAAGTGAATCAAACTTTTGCACATTGTTGTACTTTCAGCTGTAAAGTACTACATGATATTTGAACTGAATGCAGGCTGCAGCGTGTGGACGACAGCGTGTTGAGACGAACACGGCTGCAAAAACATCTTCCATCAACAGAACCCGGCGTCGGAGCTGCTGTTGACCTTGGCGACACACCTGGAACGGAGTCCTTTAACGACTCCCCTTTAGGTTGGGGCATAAAACCACTGTTGGAGGAATTAGCGGCTCAGCCGAGTGGAGCCGCGCAGCATATGGAGGTTTATAAAATGTGGACGAATCAGCAGCTTTTTGCTTAACTCGTGAAAACGGCGAGACTTATGGAGGGTGAAAGGGATTTACGGCGGGCGGCGTATTTGCATACGTGACTGATGCGAGTCGCACACATGGAGCACAGAAGTGGCTCCACAAACCACCAGCCGCTACCTCTGCAGCGTAATCTGTCACATGCACGGACACATGACTCTGCTGCTTGTACTTACTGTATCGCCACACATACACTGAGCTATGGGCTGCATCACCTCCTACAGCTCTGCAAATAAAGACCCTTTCACTGCTGTTAATTAAACTTAAAATGAGATCTGGCCTCTCGTGTTCCATTTCAGCCTTCATGCGCTTATTGTTTCCATGCAACCTGGAGAAACAGCAGCCTCCATCGCGCCGGTATGAATTATAATTAATCCATAATATACCATTATTTAAAGCTACAATAAAAGCACAAACAGCTCCTGTGTGGAAGCTCGACGCTAATGAAGAACCAATTAACAACAGAACAGCGATGTGACCTTCGCGTCAGTCACCGCAGAGTGACTCACCGACAAAACTTAAGACGCTGCAGAGGAGGAAGTTCTTCAAGAAGCCTCAGATATCTGAGAGTACTGTTCAAACCGCAGATCAGAAACATTCTGCTTCCTACAATTAACAACCATCTCCAAGTGCTCTAAAAGTAAAGCCTGGAAAAACTCCTTCACTCACTTATTTCCTCAAAGGTTTGACGACAGCAGCTTCCTCCTTTCTTCTCTCCACTGGCTTCCTGTTCTGTATAGATTTGATTTTCGGACTTTACTGATCACTTTCAACACCTGATTTTAGCTTCCATCACATTCTAACCCACCAACCCTGCACCTCTACGGAAACAACACAACCACGACTAGAAGTAGAGAGAACTCAGAAATGTCTTCTGTGCATCGTGACACAGTCAGAATAACACAACATCTCCTATGTGCTCTGTATAAACACGGCCTGCAGTTCAACCAAAAAGTCAATGAATTTTACTTACATGACCATTGGTTGCAGCTGAGTTGCTAATAGATTCCTGGTTGGGTGGAGAGGTGAAGAATTTTTTGTTTTTTACAGAACCGGACAAGAGTGAATGCTTTGTTTTTGGCAGATTTTTAAATACAGGACTGATTTGATGAAATATCACGATTCTAAGATTCAAATTCTCCCCAATCAAACTGGAACAGATGAGTAGTTCAAGGCTGGTCTGGTAAATTTCAAAATCCAACAATTCTGCCTGGTTTTGTAGTTTTTTCTTGCACTGACATTTTTAAAAATCTTTTTTTAATAAATAAAGAAAACAACATGCCTCTCTCTTGGTTTATTTTCTATCTGCTCTGGAGCCTGTAGTTCTTGGCTGCAGCTGACTCAGTCATGGTGTAGAGGAAAGGTTTATTCTTTTTTTTACATATAATTTGGTGCAAACTGTTTTTTTTGCAATTAAAAAAGATGAAACGTGTAGATTTAAGTGATGGTAATGATAAATTATGACTTTAAGCATTGATTTTTGCTAATTTTCCCTCAGAACTGCATGTTACACGTGATAATTTCAAGGAAAACCTGATCATTTGTTCTGTTTTTTGCAGCCTTTGCCTCGGATAAACGGTGCAATTTTGCCGTTTTAAAAACATCATCTCTTTCAAGTCTGCCGGGGGGTTTGGGGTCCAGGGTGAAACCATGTTCGGGTTTGGTTCCAAGCTACATAGTAGAAACGTTGATCCAATATGAGCCAGCTTGAATCCTTCAATCCTCAGGTGGAACCTTCATTGCTTCTCCAAATTCAAGCCTTAAATGCGTCTTTGCCATCAGGGCACCTCAAATTTGAAATGACCTCCATTACCCCCTTCTCCACCAAGAAGAACCAGGTCCTAGTTCTGGTGCTTAATTGGTTCAAATCTGGTTCCTCCTAAGAACCTGTTTGCTTTTCCATTGAGTCAAGTTGGAGCCATTGGGTCACCATAAAACCACTACGCTAGCATCCATTACATAGCAGTTAAACAAAAGCGTAAGTTGATGATAATATCTATGTTTATCTCTATAGATGGTCTTAAGGCTGATTGTGAGGCGGAGGTCCTCCTGTTGCCTGGACACATCCGTGATCACGCTACTGGTGGGACACAACTGTAGCGGATTTCAGGTCAACAGTTTGTGCTAAACTTCCAGGAGTCATTCCAATACATGTGTGATGGGACCAGGGACGTCCTGGAGAACAAGGACACTAATTAGCGCTTGTGTGTCCCTTTCCACCGTTGATGGTTGGTCACCATAACCCCGCCCCCAGCCCCTGATGTACTCGGTGTTTAGCTCTGGACCAGCAAAGAGTTGGTGCTTGCTGAGCTCCAGTTTATAGAACCTGGAGTCGGTGCTTAGGTGGTGGAAACACAAAGAACTGGTGCTAAGTCAGTCTCTGGTTCTGGACTAGACCTGGAACCAGCTCAGTGGAGAAGGGGTGCCTGAGACAATAAGGTTTGAAGCACTGACTTCTTTTAAAACCCATTTTCACATGATGTCATTTTTACTGCTGTTTTATTGCTGACATATTGTACTCTGTTTATCCGCGTCTTTTGCTTTCTTGTTTTACCTTCGCTTTTATTTTGAAATGCTGTGTCTGACTATCTGCCTTCTGCTCTCACGCTGCCTTCTGGGCATCCTGCTTTGTAAAAACTCGCTTTTAAAAGTTTTAAGCACCTAATGGCAGATTCTAAAAACGTTAACTTCCTCAGAGTCGTTAGAGGAACAGCCGCCACAGCACGCAGCCGCTGCTTCCCGAGCACCTTCCCACTTGTCATTCCTGCGACGCGACGACCGAGCCGCCGCCTAATTTAATTAGATTGTCATCTTTCGAGAAAACAGCATCGGTTCCCCGCATGTGTCCTGCTGACAGACTCCCTCACCGGTGTCACGTCTGTTAATCATTCCCTTTCTATTCCGCGTGGAGAGCGGAGGAATACAGCGGCCATTACACACACCGCCGCCCAATTAGAGCGCGAATGTGAATTAATGAGCGGGTCGGGGCGGGTTAATGAAGGGTGGCGCCGATCTGCTGAGGACTCAAATTAAAAACTGTATCCTCGGTCCGGGCAAAGTTTGGCTCAGGCGGCTTCTCCCTCTGACTCCCTGTTACGGCGTTAGCCTCGTGTTTGCGCTGCTGGAATTATAATGTCAGCTTTTACAGCCGCCTCCCCAACACGACTTCATTTCCACTGTTTCGTGCACAAAAAGAGGAAAAGATTGAGCAAGAAATGTTCAGAGTAATCATCAAGTGATCTCAAGCTTCTGTATCAGATTAGGGGGGAACAATCACTGCCTCCAGATCATTTCATCCTGGTGAAAACAGCTCATTTATCATCACTTCATCACCTGAGAGGTCAATTTATGCTACAGCAACACAAGCACTGAACAACTAAAGTACACTGCACAAAGTAAAGCACTTTTTAAAGCTATTTTTTCTGCTCTCTGCTTCTGTTCTGCCACGAAATTCAAGCAGAGATTAGCAACGAGAGACGCCTACTCTCTGACCTCGGCGCCGCGCAGCACCTTTTCTTTAAAAACACCCACTCTCGTCCACATGTCAGCGCCATGGTGCATTAAAGCAGGAGGTATGACGGCATCTGACACCGAGTGCTGCTGAAAGTCCAGCTGAGAAGTTTGGCAAACATTTAATACCTGCAAATATGACGTCTCTCAGTGCAGGTTCTGGTAATATTAATGTAATCTTATGGTGTGTTTGGAGCCATGAGAAAGGATGTGATACAAGCCATGGGTCAAATATGGGGCAACAAGCTAGAAGAGGAAATGTTTCCAGGGGGAGGTTCTGCAGGAGATGATGTGATTCTAACCAGCAGATAATACTTTAATCACGAAGGAAAAGCTCGAGTCTTTGGGGAAAATGAAGCAGCAGCTGACGGCTCAAAAACAAAAGGCTCTGAAACTTTGAACAGTCTTGCAAATATCCTGAGAAATGAGCTGCAAACCTGAACCAACAAGCTCGCAGCTTCTCCGGAGGAGACGACCGCGTCATCCTTGTTGCTCCCTCTCTACATCTACACCTTTACCTCCCTCTGTTTCCAGGTCACTATCTTTCCATCCATCCATCTCTCTCCAGCTCAGACAGATTCAAGTGGAGGCAGAGGTTTCCTTAATGGCCATCACCTCGTCTCGCGCTTCACAGTTTCGCCACCTGCACCGCCTACCTGCTTAATAAGTCGGGAGGCGAACCTCCGGCGATGAACCTGCCGCCCATCGCTTTGCACAGCTTCAGCAGGACTTTATAAAGACCAGTCTGTAATCCTGCACAGCAAAAGTCCATTATTGTTGTTGCAGATAAATGATAAAACCTCTTGTTCTGCAGTTTTCACCTGAACACTTCCTGGTATGCAGCCACGCCAGCAGCACTAATGTGATGTGTGATTAGCGCCGGTTCATAAGTTCATCAGGAAAGTGAGCCGCTTTGCCGTTTAGCCTCCGTGCAGCTGCTAGTTTTGCAGCATCAGCTTGTCAGGTTCATCTCCACATGCTAGAAGTCTAGGGTGGACCCACTTTAACTACTCTTCCGCCAACATTAGCTTTAATTATGAACATTTTCTGAAATTTGTTGGTTGCAGTAATTAGCATGCCGGTACTAGCACATGCTAACATATAGCATTGTCATCATGCTGTATTAGCAGGAATATAAAAATGCACCAAGGCTGACAGAAATACAGTCACAAAGAAAATCAAAAATTCCCTCCAAAGTAATACCACTGTAGATTTTCAGCCACAGTACCTCCATTAGCTAGGTCGGCTACCAGAACTTATAATACTACAGTGTTCAGCTTTATTATTACATTATGTAGGTTATTTTCCATAATTATTACCACTGTAGGGTCTCGCCTTAGTATATATACATCAAATACAGCAGCATTTCATATATTTCTTGCAGGATTAATCCCTAATATGTAAATTAATCAAGTATAATCACACCTTAACCTTAACTACAATGTTTAGCCCTGCTAGCTTACCGTCTTCCCACCATTCATGATCATTTTTCCTGGAAGGCGCTCTAAAGTGGCAGCCTAACTATGGTGTTTTGTTTTAATTGCTCGCTGGTGATCTTACTGATTTGCTGAATTTGTTTTTTTTCCTACAAATAAAGTTATTATTGTGTTTTGACTTTGGAGATTAAGCGTTGTTTACTGAACAGTCCCTGTTAGTGGAGCCAGACAGGCGGTTTTCCATTGCAGGAACTTTAACTCCGAGTTCACCAAACATTAACAAATACCAGCTACTGGACTTAACTCTGGATCTACGAGCATGTAGGAGCTGAAATGGGGCAGTGGTGGAGCAACGGTTAAGTCTTTGGGCTACTGATGGTCAGAGGATCGAACCCCAATGCGGCCATTGTTGGGCCCTTAACCCTTCTTGCTCCAGGGGCCGTAACATGGCCGACCCTGCACTCTGACCCCAACTGGGATATGAGAAAACAACATTTCACAATGCTGTAAAAATGCATTCGTGACAATAAAAGTTTCTTTCCAAATAATGAAGGGTGTAATGTTAGCGTATATGGTGGATTTTATATTGAAGATGGTGTTTGAGAGCAGGAAAATGACTTGTTCTCATCTCGTCTCTCCAAAAAAACCCTAAAAGAGGTTCTACAGGGGCGGTTCTCATGAATAGAACATGCACAGAGGTTCTGCAATGGAAAACAGTCATAGAATCAAACACTTGAGGATCGTCAACGTCATTAGACCAGAGAATATGAATGTCTAAATTATTTATACACCGCTTAATCCTCTGTAGGGTCTGGGGGGGGACTGGAGTCTATCCCAGCCAACTCAGGGCGAAGGCAGGGGGCACCCTGGGCAGGTCACCAGTCTATCACAGGGCTACATATAGAGACAAACAACCCAGCACACTCTCATTCACACCTACAGACAATTTAGAATCATCAATTAACCTCAGCATGTTTTAGGACTGTGGGAGGAAGCTAGAAAACCCACGCTGCACAGGGAGAACATGCAAACTCCACACAGAAAGATCCCAGGCGTCCTAACCGGGACGCGAACCGGGGATCTTCTAGCTGTGAGGCGACGCTGCTAACCACCGAGCCACCGTGCAGCCATGTCTAAACCATGTTTGTTATATTAAAGTCGAGATATTTGACCTTGGATCTGGGTGAGGTATTCGACCGATCAACTATCTTGCTGAAACTGGAATCGCTGCCCCGTCTCATGTTTTCATTAAATAAATAAAAGAACAGGGAATCCAATGTGATCCACAATAACTATCTAGTTCGATCCTGATGTACTGCATGAACCACAAACAAAACATGACTGTCAGAGAAAACTAGCGTATACATGCACTCCAACACTCCGAAACAAGGACTCAAACCAGAATCAATTACTGTCAATTCATAACAAAAAGATGTTCTCATGAATAATGGATTGTTTTTTTAATATTGTAGCCTAAAAACCTTTGTGCTCCACTACCTCATCCATGCAACAATGCAAATGCATCCATTTCAACCTCATTCCAAACCTGTAATCTTTAACTGCTAAGTATAGGTCAACCAGAATGACCTTGTTTTGCCCAAACGTCCTCTCTCTGATGATGCAGTGTGGAAATTCGCCGAAATGGGAATACAGAAACGCGCACACACACAGTTTAATGCCTCCAAGTCCAGCAGGCATCCACCAGTGTTTCCTAATTAGTCCACAGAGCTCGTAGGAACAGTGGGCGAGTGATTACCAGCCGTCTCCCACCCACTCCTACAGCCTATTAACGAGTGGGAGATTTGATAGATTTGCCATTATGTTCATTATTTTTGAGGTTTATCGTCCTTTCCTATAATTGTTTTATCTAAGTTTAGCTTTTGGTTTCATTGTGCAGTTCACATTCATGGAGTTCACGCAAAGCAGACAATCATCCTTGCAACTCCCGCGAGGCAAGTTAAAACACTTTGGAATTGTAGAAATGTTATCGAAAACGAAGGCACGAGCACTTCTGAGCGAGTCAGATAGGAATTTAACCTCGTCAGCAGGATGAATGGGAAGGTTCTGTTGCCAGATATGAGAGCAAAAAGGAGCCGAGGACGTGGAATGCTTTATTTACAGGGGTTGTGAGGTTACTTTGCTTGCTTAACGGCCTCGAGGACGGCACCACTCGCGAAGTCAAGTTCTGCTCAGTATTCCTTTCAACACAGATCTGTCTTTTTTTCTTCTTCTTCAAACAGAGCGAGAGGCTGATCAATGCGTCAACCGGTACTTGCAAGAGAGAGCTGAGATCTCAGCAGTGGGCGTTGGATTCAGGTGTTGCCAAGGTTGCCCCTCGTCTCCAGTCCTGTTTCATGATATTCATGCGCAGGATCTCAGGGCTAATTCGTGGTGAGGAGGGCTTCTGGTTTGGAGACTTTGGAGTCGTGTCTTTGCTTTTTGCTGTTGTTTTTTTTTTTTGTTGGTGATCTTCAGCGCAATCTGTACCTCCAACTTTAATGAATACAAGTCCACGATTCCAATTCATTGTCTATGTCAAATGCCCTCCAAGGCATTCTCGTAAGGTTGTGTTGGACTACCCGTTTTTTGTTTTTTTTTGCTTAAAGTTGAGGTGTCAGGAACTTTAAGGGAGGTCCGACACCTTGCGAAACTTTCGTAAAACCTCTACATAAACTGTTGTTAAACAAATATGATGACAGACTTGGAAACTGCATGGCTTATTTCCGGCTCCAGGTGGTTTCTGTAGCACGTTTCTCTGACCTGTTTTCATAATGAAAGAGAAAGTTTGCGAGCCAGCCGCCATATTAGTCCAACGCCCGTACACGACTCGTTTACCTTGACCTATCTTTTTATTTAAAGATTTGTTTTTGGCCTTTTTATTAGATAGGACAGTGGATAGAATCAGAAACGGGAGAGAGAGAGAGGAAGGACATGGGGTAAATGCCCGAGGTCGGAATTGAACCCAGGACAGCCGCCATGCCTCCGCACTTGGGTCACACGACATAACCATTAGGCTATCAGGGCGTCCATCTTGACCCATCTTGACCTGTCTTGACACCATGTAGTTGTCTAGATACGTAGACGTCTATCAAGCATGCAATGTTGGGAAGCTGGACGATACCTCGGGTGTAAGAACATCCCAGTGGACCATAAGGGCATGGAAACTAGGCAGTCGATTGTTTCCCCCGAGTTGGCCCTAGAAAAGGAGGTAATCTTAATATCTTGGGGTGTGAAATGGACAGAAGGATAGCTGTAGCCTCAGCAGTAATGTAGGTGTTGTACCGGATCATAGATGTGAAGAAGGGGCTGAACCAAAAGGCAAATCTATGTTCCAACCTTCACCTTCTGTCATGAGCCCTGGGTACTGACCAAGAGAATGAGATACAAGCAACTAAACGAGCTTCCTTCTTAGTGTCCATTTCCTTCTTAGGTAAGACACAACTGTGCACAAGCTTCTGGTTTATCTTTGACTCTTCTTGACAGAGTTGGTTCAGTCCAACTAAATGTGTTGCCTCTCTGACTCAGACTTGTTCCTTCATCAGTCCACTGGTTCTTGATGGGTTTAAGTCCGGACTTTGGGGAGACCAGTCTAAAACCTTCATTCTAGCCTGATTGAACCATTTGGACACACCCCAACTGTGTCCAAGATCAGCCTTCTGGTTGACAGCTTTAGGTTTTCCTGAAGAATGTGGAAGCAATCCTCCTTCATTACTCCATTTATTTTGCAGAAAGCATAAAACATGATGCTGCCACCTCCATGCTTGATGGTAGGTCTGGTGTTGTTGGGGTTGAAGGCCTCACCTTCTCTCCTCATTCTTTCTTCCATCTGACCTCAGAACTTTCCTCCAGAGGGCCTTTTCTTTGCCCATGTGATCAGTGGAGCTTTAAGGTTCTGCTTCTAGGGGAAGATCTTCCTTCTTGCACAGCAGCCTCTCAACTCATGTTGATGTAAAACACACTTGACTGTGGACACCTGTGCTCCAGCAGCTTCCATGTTATACTTGGTTTCCACCTTGGGATCCCCCAGGAGGAACTGGAAAGCACTGCTAGGTAGAAGAACATCTGGAATACTTTGTTTGCCACTGACACCCATCTCTGGATAAGTGGACGACAACGGATGAATCTATGGAGCTGGATCTAGAGGGATTAAGTGTATATGAGGCCTTTCTGGTAGAAACAATGTGCTTTCTCATTTTCTAATTCTTGCATAACTCAGACAAACAGAGTTTTCATGGAACTGTTGACAGCTGCTAGTACGACCTGTCAGCTCTTTCAACTCCCTCATTATTTGCGTTGTACTCGTCCTATTGGGAAAGTGTCCCTGAGATACCATTAATCCAAGCAGAAGAGCGCTCATCATTTAAGGTGTTTTCACTCCTGTAAGCGGCACATTGAATCCATCATAAGTAAACAGATTCACTTTCTCTCTCCTGTCAGGCTCTTGAAAGTGGTCGAAATCATTTCTTCTGACATTTTTTTCCCCCAGAATGTCATTTTGAGCTCATCAACTGTGACAGCGGTAATTCTGGGCTGTTTGACAGATTTCGTCTCCGCTTCATCTCCGCGGCGAAGAGAGATGCTATTTTTCTTTATATATTCCCTGATTTATGTCTTCTGTAGCAGAAAAAAACACATTACACCAGCCTGAAGAAATCCCTGCTGGTTAAACTGGGATACTTTAGGGCTTACTGACCCTGACAGATTCACTAAACGAACTTGAAAACACTCGCTAGCCTAACATTTGAATAAACCCAACTCTCACTTTTCAGATCTCATTTACAGAAGACAATATAATCTTATAATGGAGGCGGTATGGAGCAAAACACCACAGCGGACCTTTTAGATCCCGATGATGTCCCCCTGCACAGTCGATACAGGAACATACAGTACATCCGTGTGATCTTGTAAATCTCGACTGTCTGTGAGGTTCCCGTGTGTGAAGACAGGAATAATAAACCTCCCAGGGTCCTTCGGCTCTCACAGCTCTGATGACTTATTACCAGCTGTATCAAAGCTGAGCGCTGTGCTACAGCTCTGCAGAGGTGTGTCGACCGGCTTTATGACCGCATTGTGTGCCAGAGCCCTGACTGTGCTTCCCAGCATCCCTCTGTACCTGCAGACGTGGCCGAAGAGCAACGCACGATCCACATAAAAGCACATTTTCTCGCATCTCTTCATCCTCCTGCTTCTCCCTTCCCTCGCTCTTAACCTCCACCTCTTCATTCTGATGTAGCGTGGACCGGCAGCATGCAGCCGACACGCAACCGGGGAAAAAAATACACAAATTCCCGTTTCTCTTGACCTTTAGCTGGAAATGAGAGGACCCATTAAAAGGGAACATGTCAACATTTCACTGATTGCATGTTTGTCCGTGGTTGCATGCGAATTTGTGTCCACGTGCGCAGCATCAAGAGCCCATCTGACTTATTTGACCTGAAAAAGGTTTCATGTCTTTGCTTGGGGTAAAACCATCTGGCTGCAATTACACCGCATGTAAACTCTTATTTGGTAGGTTTACCCGATATTTTTACTATGAAGCTGCACAACAATGGTTTCTTTACTGGAAATAACTTATTTAAACTCAACAAACAAACAAACAATTGTCTAAAACGAACTGAAAGCGTTGGTCCTTCGTTAAGTGAATTGCATGATGGTTTGCACGAGAGTTGTTGATCATCACTTGTGAATGAGCAGAATGAGCTTTGGCCAGATGGTGCACACGAGAAGGTCACTAAATCACTCGGTTCAATGAGTTTCCTGAACTATTTTCTCCCTCCATCTTTATAATTTGAAGACCGAAGACCTTGGGAAGACACAACGTTCATGTCGAAATTAAAGTACGTGTCTGAAGACCGAACCGGCATCACAACTAGACGCCTCATCTCAAGTCAAAAGGTCAGACTGCAACAGCGAAGCATCCCCTGACTACTAATGGACACGCTGCAGACTTTCTGACTCCTGATTTCTGATTTGGGTTGAAAGCAGCACCAACATTTGACTCCATTGAACTGTAACAGCAAAAGAGGACTGTGCCATCAGGTGCTAACCAATGTTTTCCACTGACAGTATAAAAACAGCAACACCGCTAACCATCAGGTAAGACATCCATCAGTCACTAGATCTCAACGCCAGAGTATGGGATGTATTCCAGACACAGTTTGTTGGTATACTTGTTTAAAGTCTCTTTACATTCCAACAGTAATCAATAAATCCTGCATTGTGGTTATGAAACCTTGTCCTGATCCCTGTAGGCAATATAGTGTTAGAAGGTAGGATGTACTGTGACTCCACAAGCTCCAGAAGACGTAGAACATATTCTGTAGGTGCATGTCAGAAAAAATATTGTAGATCAGCTGTAGTACCTGGTTCTTCCACCAGGTGGAGCCTCTCACTGTTTACTACTGTAGAAACCCAAGGAGGTGTCACTACAGGTAGTTCATGTTGCCAAGCAGAGGTCATTGTAGGGGTTTGGCTAGCAACGGGCACCATGACAAAGACGTATCTGGCGGTTAATGACTTCTGGACTGTGGCAGTGTACACAAAGCATTTCTCCACAATCTGTACTCTCCTGTTCCGACACCTGTGTGGCTGCCGATGCTAACAAAGGATCAGGCCTAGATAACTGATGACACTGATCACTTAAAAAATGCTGCTTGCGTGTTTTGGAGGATGACGTGAAGGGAGGAGGTGGGAATCCAGCATAGGAACAACATACAGGACAGTCATGGTTAAAGACCTTCCTAAATTTGCCAAAACTGAGTCAAAACACACAATAAACAAAGTTATAGATGACGTTTCTCTTTTCAGATTTTCTACAGCCATCAGAGTGTCACTGTGGACTCTTTTGGCCACGGTAACCGTGACAGTCCTGGCACAGACTGGATAAAAACTGCATGGAAAGATTCACCTCGAAGCTCGTGAAGTTTCTCACACTCGAACAGACTCACAGGGCCATGAGTCAGCATCGGCTGGCAGTTTGATGGCTGCTAATCTGCCATGAATAGACAGTGACAGACAGAGATAGACAGACAGGAAGAGGGGAGGGGGTGTAAAAACGGAGACGCGACGGAGGACACGATGAAATGAGCTGAGGGCTGAGCAGATAACGAGGGGAGGCTGAGAAACGAAGCGACGGGCGCAGAAACATGACACGAGAGACACGAGGGGAGCGGCGGGGAAGTGAAGTTTCTCCATTTCTTCAAAAAAAAAAAAAAGCAGCACTTCTCTCCTCTATCTCGACAGTCCTGCCCCAATCTCTGCACAGCATTGTGGGAAAGTTGCATTATACAGAGCGTGGGCGGATGAGACAAGCCTCCTCCTCGCCCCCGTGACTTCAGAGATTTACTGTTCTGCTCTGATCTAGTGTCACATTTTCATGTCTGACAGCTTGAAACTGAAAGTGCAGGTTCAACCCAGGTGACACAGCAGGACGAGGTGAAGGTAAAGACAGGTCGCATACAGGTGAGCTGATCCAATCCTGGTTGAGTATGTCGCTAACTTCTACTGCTACCAACAAACACTGCTGCTATTTAACACCACAAAAAGCTATTAGTGCTGCTGCTTGCCTCTAAAATGCACCTTGTTGACATCTGTACATAGTTTTGTTGCACCTTTTTTAAAAAAGCATTATTTTTCAGGCATGTTGAACCACCAACATGCATATACACTCATTGGCCACTTCATTAGGTACACCTGTTCAGTTGCTTGTTAACACAAATAGCTAATCAGCCAATCACATGGCGGCAACTCAATTCATTTAGGCATGTAGACGTGGTCAAGACAACTTGCTGAAGGTCAAAGCGAGCATCAGAATGGAGGAGAAAGGGGGTTTAAGGGGCTTTAAACGAGGCATGGTTGTTGGTCTGAGTGTTTAGAAACTGCTGATCTACTAAGATTTACACCACAACCATCTGTAGGGTTTACAGAGGATGGTCCGAAGAAGAGGAAACATCCAGTGAGCTGTGTGGACAAAAATGCCTTGTTGATGGTAGTGGTCAGAGGAGGATGGGCAGACTGGTTGGAGATGACAGAAAGGCAACAACAACCTTGGAGAAGATGGGCTACAGCAGCAGAAAACCACACCGGGGGCCACTCCTGTCAGCTAAGACCAGGAAACTGAGGCTACAATTCACACAGGCTCACCACAACTGGACAGTAGAAGATGGAGAAACGCTGCCTGGTCTGATGAGTCTCCATTTCAGCTGAACATTCAGATGGTAGGTCAGAACACCATGAAAGCATGGATCCATCCTGCCTTGGATCAACGGTTCAGGCTGCTGCTGGTGGTCTAATGGTGTGGGGGGTGTTTTCTTAGTACCAACTGGTTTAAACTCCACAGCCTACCTGAGTGTTGCTGCTGACCATGTCCATCCCTTTATGATTCAGAATTAAGGCAGTTCTGAAGGCAATAGGGGGTCCAACCTTCTACTAGCAAGGTGTACCTAATAAACAGGCCAGTGAGTGTATGCTCTGGATCGAAAAGAGAGGAGGTTTTCTCAGGAACACTCAGTCCAGAGCTCAAAGGTTCGGTCAAAACAGATGTCCCCCGGCCCCCAGAGACGCTGAGAACATCCTCCGACCCTGTGCTTTCTGCAAGGTTACGCCTTTAAGTTCATTCCTGATGTCGGCAGCCTCAGCGGGCTTCCTCCGACCTCGACTTTCACCTACAGTTTCATGTAGTAAAGTGCACCTCTACTGATCTGTGATCCATGAACTGATGTCCCAGAAGTTGCGAGAGCTGTCCGACTGCCGTGCACACAGACTTCAACCGTATTTACCAGCATAAATGGTGAATTCTAACAACTTTCAGCCTGCCAGCAAGCACCGTTTAGTATTTCTAACAAGCACTTATGAGTAGGAAGAGAAAAATCATGTTTAATCAATACAGTTTAGGTAACTACTTCTGTTTCCTAAACTAACTGATAAACTTTGAGATGCATTCTTTATGTCTTTTACCGTATTTCACATTTGAGGATAGCCAACAATGTCAGGGAAAGAAGCCGATGTTCACTAAAAGTCATGAAATGGACTTGAATCCTCGACCAGAGCGAAGCCTCACATGTTTTCATGCTAGGATAAGAGAACCCAGTCCTGTATTGATCCCACAGCTGGGGAATTTGCAGCGTTACAGCAGAAAAAAACAGGAAACATCAGACGGATCTTTGCTTTGTGCTGCTCAGCCATTGCGTGCATGTCCACCAGGTGGCGCTGTGACGGAGACAGGTACTCGCCACATGGCTGTTATCAGGGCCGGACTTTCGCCGATTGGAGCATGTACAGGCCAGCTAGACAGCACTTCCTGTTTCATGGACTGTTGGTGCTCAGACCATAATAATACCACAAATAAGAAATAGGTGTAAGTGCTGTTGATATCGTCCAGATTCTTCTACATGAGGACATTTTAGGTGTTGCACAGATTCCTCTGAATGTGTAAAATAAGGTTTTATAATAGAAAAGCATCAACATTGCACAGATTCTTCTATATTTAGAGTGAAAACGATATTCTACAAAGTCTTGAGGCGCAAAATTTCTTTGTCAAACCAAAAAAAAAAGAACTCTGATCCTCTATTAATTGACTCGCTGACAGGATGAATGAGGGAAATTATGCGCCGTCATTCATTACTTCAAAGCAGGAAAGATGTCAGCGAGGAGACAAAAGACAAACTCAAGAGCTCTGAAACCGAATAAAGCAGCGTCGAGTGCGTCAGCGGCGGTGAAATACGCGCTGCAGCTGGAACCGTCTGGCTCGCCGGCTCAGCTTCTGGCGCCGCCGAAGCCAGAAAAAAACGAGGCCTGCCTGCTCGGCGGTTCACAACCCCTTCGAGCAGGACTTATTTCAGATGCAGATTCGGGGCATTTATCTGCCGGGAGAAAGTGGCAGGAAGAAATATTTGAAAGGGATGCTGCAGAGGGTGCCGGGTATTAGGGTGTTATCTGGGTTTAAAATGCATCCGGAGGGAGGCGGGGGGGGGACCTGGGGCAGCCGGGCAGGAGGAGGAACCGCGGGGCAGATAAATGTTTAAAACGCCAGCAGAATGTGATTTGTTGACATTTACCCGCAGAGGGCTCCAGATGTTTCAAGCGTGACAGCGTAGCATTCAGCACATTTCTGACTCGTGCCAAAGGAAGCAGGGGGAAGTGATTAAACGGTGTCTTCGGCAAAAGGGCACCGGCAGCCGATCCAGAGACCTGCAGCTGCCGAACGTGCAAACCAAACCAGACGGATGAAGAGCCGGAAAAACCTCCGAGAAGCTGAGCTCAGCCTCAAATCTGACGGACGTTTTGCCTTGGAGAGTTTAACTATAGTGGAATACTTCTTAAACAGGCTTCACCCTTTTTGGAGTTTGGTCTACACAGAAACAGTAACTTCACATTATAAGCAACTCTCTGTTCGCATCAGGGTCGATGTGTTTGCAATTTTAAGGTTTTATCCGCAGAGTTGTTTGATACACAGATGAAAACCCCACAATAGAAGGCAGAGGCAATAGAGGCCAGATGGAATAAAACAGTCCAGGAGTCAAGGATATCAGCTATGACAGTGACTGAAATCCTGAAAAAGTGGGAAAAAAAGGACGGCAGGCCGAGGAAGCGTGAAAGGTGGAGAAAGCAGCTCGTTGAAGCCGGAAGAAGTGGGTGAGAGTGTAAACACAGGGCAGGGTGAGGAAGACGAGGAGAGACGGCGGAGGGATGAGCGATGAAAGGTACGAGGAAGAAGGGAAGAAAGAGGACGAGTGGCAGACAGAGAAAGCCGAACAGAGACTCCGCTGCAGGGCCTTCTGGGGAAAAAAACAGCATCAATAATCTCTTTCTTTTCTTCCTCCTCCTCATTTTCTTCCTCTTCTCCATCCCTCATCCTCGGGGATGTTTTTCAGACTCCGAGCTCAAAGAATTTTATCATTCTTCTCCCCCGAGGGACTTATTCCAGTTTAAAATCATTGATACTGATTACCCCGGGCCCTGTCATATTGATTTTTGAGATTTATTGTTGGCCGACTCCCTAGCAGAGGTCCCTGGCCCTCGTGTCCCCGGGTTGGCAGTCATTTGTTAAACACTCTCCCCTCCTGACAGCGGACACGCCGGGCTACGTGCAAACACGCACAGGAACACGGCGGCGTGTCCACAAACGAGTTCAACGGGGAACAAACAGCTGCCACCGCTGCAGTCGCACTTTAAGCCGGTCAGTCTGGCCGCTTTGTGCTTCTCAGAGGGTGCATTATTGTGACGCCTCGACGCAGCAGGTTGGCCAAAACTGACCTTTTCAGAGGCGTCGCTGCTGGAAGACAGATGTGTGCTTTTGCAGGTGGGATGGAAAGGCTGACATAAAGACGGGCAAAATACCATAAGAGTCTGAACAGGAGGGACTTTCTAGCACTGCATGTGGTTTGAAACACCATAAGTAATGGAAACTGTTGTCCACTTAATGAATTATGAGCTTGAGAGCAGAGACTTTACATGAAAGATGGACGCAGTCACTTATTTGTTTGCGTTCTACTGTTTTGAAGCCTTCAGTTTGGAATTAGGCCATTGTAGTCTTGGTTTTTATAGCAGTAAGCCCCGCCCTAAAACATGCCCTTATTTATGATCTATTTTTCTCTAAATTCGACCGAAATTTACTAAATCAGCACCATCCTCTATATAAAAAGTCCCGAAATGGGCGATTGAGACCATAAACACATTCAGAAAATGTTTACAGAGGCAGCAAATCAAGGGGGAAGTTGGATCTTTTTGCATTGATTTCTATATAAACTGGCTTCTTTCTGCAGCCAGAGGAGTCGCCCCCTGCTGGCTGCTGGAAAGAATGCAGGGCTAAGACAAATCCTTCATCCATCTATTATCTACAGAATACACATCGACACATTCTCCTGTAGAATATGAGGTTTACTGTCGAATGCTGGAACTAGACTTTCTAGTTTTACACTGTGTTTATATAGTGTTGTTAATTTAACATTAACTGTAACAGCTGTTGCCTGTAAATGACATTTTCTTCTTTTAAAATGTATATTACTGTACGGCAAATTGTAGTCTGTTGAATATATATTTTAAAAACCAAAGAAAATCTAAATTTTTAAAAAAATGTAAAAATGGCCTATGCCAGGGTTTTAAAGTCATCAATAATAATCTTAGTTTCCTGAATCGAGCCACTACTGTCAGTTTTTACATTGATGGTCACTGATCGATTTCACTGGATATTATTTGTTGTGCAACAAAACAGGAAAAAATCAGTAGAATAACAGTTTAAAAGCTGTTTACCACTGTCTAATCCTTAACGTACATCATTTTTGTTTTTTTAATCAGCAGATATCTGTAAATTAATTATAGTTTTACTGATTTAAATGCAGGGAAAACAGAGTGATTTTAAAAGAATATACATATATAAATAAAGATTTTTAATGTGGATTTTATTTACAGATTCTGTCTGTTTTGTTGTTCAGCTAAAATGTAAATTAATACTGTTTTTTAGCGATTTTTTTTAGATATCTGTAATTTAATAAAACAAACAAAAAAACCCCAATAAAATAACAGTTAAAGTTATTTATCATTTTCCACCCTAAAACAGCAAATATCTGGAAGATATTGAGATTTTTTGTTGATTTAAATGAAGTGAAAACATTATAAAAAAATAAATAAAGAAAAATACCAAAATGAAAAATACAGATGTTACAATTATTCAGAATTTAGCCGATTGTTTTGTTTTTTTTTACACTCAACATGTCAATTAATCCTTTTTTCCTGTGATTTCACTGGATATTTGTTATTTAATACAAGATTTATTATATTTGTAAAATAAACGTTTAGATTGCACGTCTTTTTTTCTCATTACCTCCACCAAGGAGGGTATGTGATGGCTGCTGTTGGTTTGTTTGTTAATGTGTTTGTTTGTTTGTGTGCAAAATAACTTGAAAACTCATGGGCGGATTTGTATGAAATTTTCAGGAAATGTGTGAAATGGGACAAAGAACAAATGATGAGATTTTGGGACTGACAGGTAACCCCCTCTGACCACATGACATTTTGGATCTCCACGCGGCAGACAGCGACAGTGACGGAGTTCTCTTTCCTTCCTGAGCGACATACGCACGGTTGGGCCGGCATTCATATCTCCGCTTGTCTAAGAAGCTGGGAGGCTGTTAGGAGCTGCCGCGCTAGAGGCCGCGCCTGTTCATTAGGTCGGATGGGGTGAAGGCCGCATTGTTGGTGGGACATTTGAACTGTATGTAATTACATTTGTATCTGTAACGTTCCATACAAAATATGTGAACTTGGAGATTGTGTTGGGGGTGGACTGAAGCTCCTTGGTGGAGGTATGAGCTCTCCGAGGGCTTTTCTAGTCTTACTTTTTTGGTGCCAAAGAAACCAAACACAGCACATACATGTTAATCTATACGTAACAACACCATCATGAAAACATCACCTGATAAAAACTAGTTCTAGTTGTGTTATTTCTTTCGTCAAAGCTGACTGCTTCTCATTTCTTGGTGGATACTGATGGGCGTTCACTGATAAACACATGGGTTCTTTCATTGACAGCTGCTAACAAATGCATGACTCACACAGCTTCAGCAGCAGCAGCAGCCTCTTCAGCTCCGTTCACTTCTCTTTTTATTCTCCAGCTCGGACTCGCCTCGCTGTTTGACCTTCACTCACAGATCAGTGAAAGCAGGTCAGCTTCCGTCTCTCATTACTTCTTTCTTACTGCTGAACGTCGGAGGAGCGAATCGACTGGGAGCAGCTCGGCATTAAGTGAACGACGCACATTAGCGAAGAGTCCACAGAAAACCAGCGGATCAATGAGGTTCAGCGTGGCTTCAGAGAGCGGTCCGTTCGTCATGTTGGATGAAGCGATTAGAATGAACCTTCTACTGTACTCCCGTCTCATTCTGTTGAAGCTCCGGGCGTGCATCATCCAGAGGACGTGACCCGTGAAAATGGATCCTTCAGAGGACCTGAACGCTCCATCACGGCTGTCCCTCTGCTCCTGACGGATGGCAGGCAGCAGTATTAATTTCTCACCGAGTGTTTGTCCTGAAGCGGTCGTGAAAATCAGCGTCGAGCGAGAAAAAACACAATATCTGGGTTCACGAAATAAGAGCAACGAGGTTCCGCTAAAACACACAACCGGAGATGTACCAGATAAATAAATAAACTATCAAGAAGAAGCCTTATTTTGATCCTTAAGAGCCAAAAGCTGCAGTCAGGAGCATTAAAACATGATAAAATTAGAAAATTGAATCATGATCCCTTCACTGTCTACAACTTGTTCTGATCAACCGCCGATCACAAATGCTGATATGAGCCTTGAACGTTTACCCAGAATGCACTTTTCTCCAGTAAATTATAAGGAAACAGAAACACATCCAGGCTACCAATGCTCGTTTCTACTAGTGTAGTTGTCCAATGCACAGAAATAGCACATAAACGATCAGGCATAGCATGATTTGAACCATTGGCAATCATGGACCAGAGGACCTCTCAGGGTGTCCTATGGGGTCTGGAACCAGGACGTTGGAACTGGATCCTTTGGGTGCTCTGGCTTGTGCAGTGGGGCCTCTGTCAATCCAACTGGTTCCACTGCATCCTGCTGATGCTTGATCAGAATGGGCTGTAGGAAGTTGAGTGAAACAATTGCGGAGATATGCCTAATGCTGATGGAAATTCCAAATGTCACTGGATGAAAATGCACCCCACCACATGGAAACAACACCAACCAATCAGGAACATGTTGAGGAACATGACAATGGTCCAACATGTTGATGTGACCTCCAGACTTCCTACAGCCCATTCTGATCAAGCATCAACAGGATGCAGTGGAACCAGTTGGATTGACAGAGGCCCCACTGCACAAGCCAGAGTAGCCAAAGGATCCAGTGGTTCCAGACCCCATAGGACCCCCTGAGAGGTCCTCTGGTCCATGATTCCTAATGGTTCAGAGCATTTTGGACCAACACAGCATTAGACTGGTGGTCATAACGTTACGCCGACGTACGTTTAACTGTTTTGCTGTTGGTAGCAGATGCAGAGAGAGTCTTCTTCCTGAAGGGGGCGGGGACAGCAGCAGCTCAGTTTAAAACAGGACTAAAACCAGGAGGTACACAGTCATGAGCAGGGAAATGAACCATTTTTGAAGCATTTTGCACTGCAAGGATTTAAGTCGATCATTCAAGAACAATTGTCTCTGATAAAGTTCTGTCCTGTAAGTAAACAAAAGCAGCTGATCTATATTTAATGTGCAGTAATATTTTGTTGATGGCCGCTGGACTAGAGAGCAAAGACAAATGCAGCGATGATGAATGGGTTGTCTTTCTTTTGTGTGTGAGTGTTGAAGTATCTTGAACATGTGACTGCAGAAGCCTGAAGCTGGAACTGACGGATGTTCACGTATGTTGAATTCATGAGAAGGGATACCTCCTGCTGCAAGAGGCTCCATCACAGCTCGTGCCCTCGTTGCAGACATGTAAACATTTGTTTTCTCAACACATTCTAATGTGTAATGCTGAATATTTTCCCAGGATGCATCAGGGATGACCTTGTGACACTCGAGCAGAGAGTTAAACGCCAGATGCAGCAGCTTTTTGTTCACAGTTGTCATCGCGATGCTAATGCGGTGTGCGAGGTCGGAGGAGCAGGACGGGACTCCCCCGGGAGCTACATGACCTAAACCGGCCCGCCGTCGCACCGCAACCTGCATGACTAATGCACAACAGGAATAACAAGGCAGAGAGAAGCAGCCCTCAGCAGGCTGCAGACTGGTAGCTGGAGCTACGACACGATGCTGAGGACGCACACTGAGCTGCTGCTCGGGAAGCTTTAACACTCAAACCACTTTTAAAGATCGTCAGGGTCTGAAACCCAGTTATGTAGCAGAGCTGCTGACCCCAATATGAGCCTGAATCCAACCTTACATCACCTGACTGAGTAGATAAAGCTGCAGAATCAGTTGTTCTTCTATGTAATGTCTTAAAACCAATTTTGTGGAATTGTTTTTCAGTGATTTTCTTTATAAGAATTAATTTTATTTCATTTTATTTCACTTCATTTATTTTATCTTGTTTTTCCTTTACATTTTTATTTTAGGAAATTTTAATTACTTTATTTGTTCATTTTATTCTCTTTCACCCTTACATATTTATCTTAATTATTATTATTATTATTACTTCTAAGCTTGCCTTCATGGTTTTGTCATACTTTATTTTGCTTTATTTTTTTGTTAATTTTTTAACCCTTCATTTATTTCTTTATTTATTATATTTATTTACTCTTATTACTATACTTCTAGCCTTTATGGTTTTATTATATTTTATTTTATTTATTTGCTTTATTTGTTTGTCCTTTATTTATTTACTAATTTACGGATTTATTTTATT
>CM045459.1:2444391-2497925 GCA_024666655.1 Dascyllus trimaculatus | reverse complement strand
TTGGCACATTTTAGCATAAATTTCTCCAATAAGCTGGCAGAGACAAATCTAGAGGTTGATAGTGGGAAACTACTGGTGTCACCACCACTAAATATCCTGCTGTTGAAAGCAAACGATATCATAAAAAACACGTCCTTCAAAATAAAAGACTTTATACCGGTACTTTTTTTAGGGGGGGGGCATGCTTCTGCGACCCTCTAAAAATGGCTTTGCGACCCACTTTTGGGTCCCGACCCACCAGTTGAGAACCACAGTACTAGACCATTATGTAGTATATATAGTTTTAATTCATATATTGAACTTGTGATTATTTTGAGAATGAGCCCCATTGTCAGTTTTATGAATAATCCTTAAATGTTATTTTTAATGCACAGTTACAGTCATAAGAATAGAACAAATATGTGCTACAGGTCATGAAGACAACACAATAATTATTAATATAATGACAAAGTCGGCGACCGGGGACATTAAATAACAAAAGTGTGACTGTTAGATTCCCGTAAAACTACTTCTATCCTGCTACAGAACCGTCAGAGCCAGCGGCAGGTTTCAGAAAGTCTATCCGAGCTAAGGCTGCTGTCAGCGGGGAGCTGTGAGCGCTGACCGCCCGGTAGTAGCTGTCTAACGGGGACACTCACATCTAAGAAACCACTGGAGTCAATTTATAAATGTTTACAGGGCGGTGGGTTGACTTCCTACGAGCTGTGTATTTAAATCCAGCTGTGTTTTAAAGCCGTGCTGCATTTCAGGGAGCATCTTTGGCGTTCAGCTACGTCCTCAATGCATTTTCAAATGGTATTTACACCTGGCAGCACACATATCTCAACGGAAACACTGAATACCTGTTATTTAGGTGCTTTCTGGTTGGAAAAAGCCTCATCAAAACCTGGTTCTGAGACGCAGGCTTGTCTACAGGGCAAACAGAAATACGAAAAACCTTCACCCTGGTTCAGCTTTGAACATGTAGTTTGGTATTACAGTGGAGGTCACAGGATATCGCTCACCTAAATGTGCTTCAGGAGCAAAATATACAAAAAGCTTTTTCTTTTATTAAGTTTATTCCATCTCAAATCACCAGGAGGCTTCTGCTCGACCACTGAAACTCTTATCATCTGAAACTATGCATGTCTAAAAGGGTATCTGGGAAATTTCAGTGCGACATATCAAATGCTTACAAGAGCGCCTGGCTGCAGACCAGGAAGTGGCTTCCACCGCAGACTTCCACTGTGCATTACAAAATAAAATCGCGTAGGCACTTCCTGTGGAATTAATTTTCACGCTAATGCATTAATTAGTGAGCAACACAACGTCAAATCTACTAGAGCAGTGGTTCTCAGCTGGTCCAGCCTCAGGACCCACAATGTCTCTATTAATAACGGTCATGACCCAAAGTTTTGAAGTTTGCTGTTCCTGTTAACAAATTAAGGTTTATTTGGGTGTGGTCTCAACACATTTTGATACAACTTCAGAAAATTTGGGCTTATTTTTTGCTCATTTTGGTATATTTGGACACTTTTGCCAAGTTTTGGGCATATTTTGGCCCATTTTGACAGATTCTGAGCACATTTTGGTTCATTTTTGGAAGGTTTTAGCATAAATTTCTCCAATAAGCTGGTAGAGACAAATCTAGAGGTTAATAGTGAGCAACTACTGGTGTCACCACCACTAAATATCCTGCTGTTGAAAGCAAACGATATCATAAAAAACACGTCCTTCAAAATAAAAGACTTTATACCGGTAGTTTTTTTAGGGGGGGGACATGCTTCTGCGACCCTCTAAAAATGGCTTTGCGACCCACTTTTGGGTCCCGACCCACCAGTTGAGAACCACAGTACTAGACCATTATCTGTAGTATATATAGTTTTAATTTATATAGTAAACTTGTGACTATTTTGAGAATGAGCCCCATTGAGAGTTTTATACCTGCTAACAGAATAATAATCCTTAAATGTTACTTTTAAATTTGATATACCAATCTAAACTTTCATAAATATCTTCTTCTATGAAAGTTTCGGGCAAATCAGAGATGGTCGAGCAGGAATTGTTCTACAAATGTGATGATTTGAGATGGAAAAAGCGTTTTAAAAGCCGGATTGTTTGCTGTTGTGACAGATGAATGTATAAACACGGTCACCTGTGTTCACCTGCTGCTGCCTACATTTACGTTTAGTGTTCACACTGAGCATGCGAGAAAGGAAAAAACTAAACGGAGAAGGTCTCGAGACGTCCAGAGACGGAGGCAGCAGCTGGGCCTGATTCACTCTGCACACTCCTCATAAGAGATCCGAGCCAATCAGAGCTCCGCGAGGCGAGCAGAGCCGGTGCCAGTGCCGCAGGTAAACAAATTAGCGGCTCCTTTTGTTCGTTGAGGAGCCATCAGCAGATTGTTGGCACGGCAACAATTACGTTTACAGCTTCGGAGCCGAGTGAGTGATACGCTAATCAAAATGTCATCTACCGACAGCTGGTAAAATTAACTTCCTGCGTCTTGATTTCCCCACGAGCGGCTCCAGTGGAAGGAGGTGAGCCGTAAGTGTTTCCTCGCCTCATTCAATTACAGAGTCGATTACAAGGGGGGCGTGCGGAGATGTTGGGCGTTTTTTCGCTGAGTCGCCGCTTCCCCGGCGTCCCACTGCCAGTGTTTTTGCTGGGTCAGAGCGTTCAGAGCTAACAGCAGCAGTTGCTAAGGGTTCATTAAGAACTTACCAAATGACATCGGGGGGACTGGGGGTCCCCAGGCCAATGTGTACACTGTTTTTCGGTGATAGGAGCTCGATATCTGAGGAGGCCTGGGAGGAGATGAAGCAGAACAAACGCCCAGTCAGGGACAAGCGACGTGGAGGAAAATGGGACTCAGGGGCCTCGAGGGATTACGGGAAGAATCCGCGAGGCAAAAACAAGCAAAGGTTTGACTTTTTGTGACTTTCAGAGAAGTTTGCAGAACTTAAGTTCAGTAGAGATCAAAAGGCATCATCACTGAGGTCTAACAGACACAAAACACTTTCTTCTTCATAAAACAACGCAGAAACAACAAATGTACGTATGCATACATTTAAATTCTACTAATGTCAGAGCCTCAACAGTTGGTGAAACGTCCACCAAAGACTGTATTTTAATAGGAAACATGGATCCATCCATATATGTAGACTTACAGGAACATTCTGGGGCCACAATACCACCTTTATTTGAAATATTTAGTTGTGTTTTTTCCATTTTCACAGTCTAAGAATCCTAAAAATGGCCTCTGCTGGGTACATTTAATCATTTGAATCTGCTGAACCAAAGCTTGTCTGTGTTCTCATTGAATTTCATGGCTGTGGGAGTTAAATTTCTGCAGATATAGAACCATAGCTAAAAAATTATACAAATTCCCAGGTCTGAAATGTATGAAATCAGCAGTGAAGTGATCTAAAGCAGTGGTTCTCAACTGGTCCAGCCTCAGGACCCACTATGTCTCTATTAATAACAGTTGCGACCCAAATCTTTGAAGTTTGCTGTTCCTGTTAACAAATTAAGGTTTATTTGGGTGGAGTCTCAACACATTTTGATACAACTTCAGAAAATTTTGCTTATTTTTTGCTAATTTTGGTCTATTAGGTTGCTTTTGCCAAGTTTGGGGCATATTTTGGTCCATTTTGACAGATTCTGAGCACATTTTGGTTCATTTTTGGCTCGTTTTAGCATAAATTTCTCCAATAAAATGGCCTCACGGCATATTTTTGGGTCCCGACCCACCAGTTGAGAACCACTGATCTAAAGAAGTAGCTTGACTACTGGAAATCTCTAAAATTGCACAACAGTAAATAACGGGTCTTACTTGTTTGAGAAGACGTCGTAGATTCCTACTTTACCGTCGTCTGTTCCGAAGGACAGGGATCCTTCTTTCTTCGGGTGCCAGGCCAGCTGCAATGAACAGAGAGCTGCTTAGCGCGTCTTATCTCAGCGGCTTCTTTTGTTTCATATAAGAATTTAACAGCTCGATGTCTGATATAATTCTACTGCCATCATCAAACTACGACACGATGGGAGTTGGAGGATCAGAGTAAAACTTCCAGACTAACATACAGACTTGAATATGAAATGCTAATAAACTGTTAGCAATTCTAGCTGTATAGCAGGTCATGTACCATTTTATATGCATTGGTTAACCAAATATTAAGATTAATAAGAAATGAGGTTAATATTCTAAGATGATAAACATGCAGACTTCTTACCGCCGTGACCTTCGACTTGATGCCCTGCCAGAAGGACCTGGTGTCGTACTGGTTCTGGGTGGTCAGCGTGTTCCAAACCCGGATCATGTTGTCGCCGACGCCCAGTGCCAGACACCCCGAACCCACCGGAGAGAAGGCCAGGGCGTAGACGAACCCGCCGAGGGTGGGCAGAGTCCAGCAGCAGTCCAGAGAGGCCAAGTCCCAGCATTTAATCTGGAGGGAAAGTCGGGTCAGGACTCTGATACGAGACGAATAGCCGTCTCATTTTGGGAAATACTGCCTTGTTTGAAAATCTTTTTCCATTTTTATGGGTCAATAATTTAAAACGTGTCCTCTGCTGGAGTCACTTCATAATTTATATCTGCTGGAAAGGATTCCGTCTGTGTCCTCAACAGATTTTAAGGCTGCTGGAGTTTTATTTTTCTGGAGATATTGAACCCTTAAGAACGGAGATAACAAAAGTAAACTCCAGTTGCTTCCAGCCTTCACGCCAAGCTAAGCTAAGCTAAGCTAAGCTAAGCAGCTGGCGGCTGTAGCTACACGTCTGTTTAATAGATACGGTAATAAGATGTCGACCTCCTCGTCTGACTATAAGCAGGAGTTCGGGTTTCCCCAAAATGCCAAATTATGTCTTACACACAGTAATTGTTGGTGAAACATTCGCAAAAGTGCTGCAGCTGATGATCATTTTCAGTCTCGATTGACCCGTCAACTGTTTTCCTTAACAGCTGATCAGTCGTTCGGTCTATAAAATGTCAAGACATTCGATCAGTGTTTCCCAAGATGACAAACGTCTTTCCAAAGATACTCAGTTTACCGTCACAGAGGAGGGAAGGAGCCACAAAACACTCACAGTTTTTGGCTCCTTTTGGACACATGAGCTCTGGTCGGAGGTCATTAAGCGTCACAGAAGTCTTTGTCATGGTGCCCGTTGCTATCTAAACCCCCACAATGCTTTCTGCTTCCAACAAAAAGTGCTTGTAATCTGAGTGATACCTCCTCTGGTCTCTACAGTATTAAACATTAAGAGGCTCCACCTGGTGGAACAACCAGGTACTACAGCTGATCTACAACACATTTTCTGACATGCACGACCTTCTTTTCTTTCTTTATATTTTCAGTTGGTTAAATTATTCGGATTTCAAGCAAGGTCCGTGGTGCAAAAAAGGTTGCAACTTTTTTTTTTAATTTAAAGAGGCATCCTAAACAAATAAAATGACTTTTTAATGCTAAATGTGTTTTTACTTCTCCGAGTCTCTCCCTCTTTTCAAAGAAGATTTCCAGAGACGTTTGTTTTTTGACTCATTTTGGCAGGAAACAATCACGGATGGAAGTGGCAGGAAGACGATCTGGCCATTTTTCAAAATAAAACACCCTGCGGACTCTGCCAGGAAAAGAAAAAAAAACATTTGTATTCTTTCTGTGCGGCCCGGTACCGGTCCGAGGTTGGGGACTGTTGCTCTACACACAGTTTTGTTTTTCAGGAAGTAGTGCCTCATGAATTCCAGATTTATTTACTATATTTATTGTATTTTATGTTTTGTTCTTGTAGAGTATTTTAAAATTGCACTTCCTTTTTTTGACTAGGCGTTTTTACTCGACTCCAAGATGAGCCCTGCACAAGAATTCCAGTGTGCCAGGACTGTCTGTTTGGGCTCAAATGGCAAATAAAAATCTTGAACTAATCGATTCATCGTTGCACCTCTAATCCACAGCCAGTGTAAATGTTTCAAACACACTTTGATCTGCAGGATTCACTGCTCCCTACGAGGCTGCTTTGTAAAAGAAATGTTGAAAAATGTGGATGTAAAAGAGCCTATTCAACCAAAGGACCCTCTTTTACAACGCTCCGGGTCAGGGAAGTCCGGCTCCTGGTTCGAATCCCAAAAATCTCAAACCTGACAGTGATGTGAGATTCTGCGTGAGACCACGTAAAGCTGACCCACCTCTCTGTCCATGGAGGTGCTGATGAGCAGCTCTTTCCCGTCCGGCAGCTGCAGTGAACTCATGTTGAAGACGATCCTGCTGTGGTTCTGACCCTCCGAAGAGGTTCCGAACAGAGTCCATCTCTGCTTCCCGGATTTGGCCAAGTCCCACATCATCAGCTCACCACTGGGGAGAGAAAACAGCTGATTTTATTCCTTTAAATTAACACAAACTCCTCGAAAGAAGCAGCCAGAAACAAGCTCCCTGGTTTGACAGACCCGTAGGTGGCCTTTGTTTTGTCACGTTTTCTTGTTCTAGAAGTTCTTGCTCGAGAAAACGACTGATAAAGGGGTGAAAATGCAAACCACAGCCCACATTTTTACCATCGTGCTCAACTCTAATGAAACCTTCCCGCCTGATGACTGATCTCTGCTGTCTTCATGTTTAATTCTGATCGATACGACGTGGTTTCACCTGAAGCAGCTCGACACCAGTTGCGTCGGTCGCCCCTTCGGCCAGTGGACGTTGAGCCAGATTCTCTCTTTGACGCCCGGGTCGACCGCGGAGCCTCTTTTCTTCAGGTACGGCAGCTTTAATGTCGTAACACCTGCGAGGGAGGAGAGGGAGTACGGAGAAAGACCATCAAGCTCCATGTGTGAGTGTGATTTTAGCTGTAGAATCCGCCTCGTCCCCCTCTGGACTGCGATTATCGGCATGTTCGTGCGGATAAAACCATTCTTGGGCTGCTTCCGTCTACATCCACCCGCTCTTCATTCCCAGGATGCATTTCTGTTTTCTGTTCATCACTAAAAGCAACTTTACCTGACTTACGATGTACATTTTATGATCTGGTCACATCGTCCTGGCTGGATCAAGCTCTGTGTCACATATTTCTGTGATTTCCATTCCAACCTGTTAATCTGCTCGTCTTGACGAGGACAGACTCCTGACCTCAAAGAGCCTTTAGCTACTTTAATGAAAGTTAAACAAAAACACATTTTAAAAACTTTCCCGCAGGCATCAGCTGATTCCTGACACCTTTTTTGAGCCACTCTGGGGAACAAACCTACTTTAAGCTTTATTATTGTAACTGCTGAGCAATGGAAATCAGCAAAACCATCTAAATGGAGCCCGAAGTGTGTTCAGAATTTGCGGATCTGGTGCTTTACTTCCTGAATTCTAAACCTCATCTTCAGTTAACACCTTAAACCAGCTCAGTGTCTTTTATTATAAGTGACTAATCTAATACTTGTGCCTTTGTAACTTTCATAACAGCAACTTCTGTTTGCAACTCCTCACCTTTTCCCCTCGCTGTGCTCCAGATCCTCACAGTTTGGTCTTTGCTCCCAGAGGCAAGATAGCAGCCTTTCTCCTCGGCTGCAGACACCCCATTGGTCGCTGCAGCATGAAAAAGTCTCCTTTCAATTGTGCAGAATACTTAAAAATGAATAAAGCTGCGTTTGTTTTAACTGACTGCATGTTCCTACCTTCCCCGTCCTCAGGTCGGCTGTAGAAGGCGTCCTCGCAGGCCTGCGGCGACCAGGCCAGCGAGTGGATCTCGTCGTCGTGTCCACGGAGACGATGCGTCACCTCTCCTTTCTTGCTCACGTCGATCAGCACGATCATCCCGTCTTTGTACCTGCGACAGCGACGCCACGGTTACTGACGTCCGCAGTTTGACCGGACTTTACAAGCAACTCTCACCATTTATTAGGAGCTGAAACGTCACACTCAGATTGGGTTTGTGTTTTAAGGTCCCAGAGGATAATTTGGTTTCTTTCAGCAGCTGAGCATAAAGACAGGAGAGAAAAGCAGCTCAGAGGGCTGCATTAGTTTGGCTCTGGATGGTTTTAACCTTTTTATAACTACCTTTCTTGCTACCCTACACCACCTCCCTTTAATAAGAGCACACAAATGTTTAATGCCAGAAGAAACGGCGTCCATTTAAGTGTATTTTAAATAGGGATGCACGATAATATTGATAATTATTGGTCATTTTTGGCAACTATGACGTCATTCCGATAATAAAAAAATGAGCCGATAATAGTAAAGACTTTGAATCTTGGTTTTTGCCGTTGGTCTGTGTGTTGTGGTTTGTCCTCATGCCTGGCTCCTCAACCCCTCCCCTCCCTGACGGTACTGTCGCATGTGTGTGATGTCATCAGACTGCGCGGGCAGAGAAAAACCAGCAGCATGGTGGCACTGACTAGTGTGGACTTTGTTTACTATGTCTGAAGAAGACATTTGACTGGAGCTGGTCTGGAATATTGGAATATCCGAATATTTGTTGGTTGCAGTGGTATTGGGATGATAATTTTGATATTCGAATAGTCATGTGCGCCGCTGCCGGGGGGCGTTGCTGAGCGTTGCCGAGGCTGTAGTAGGCTGCCAGGCGCCGCCGAGCGTCGTCAAGGCTCTAGAACGCCGCCATGATTGTAGTATGTGGACCCGCCAACTCTGGTGTCACACTCCGGTGTCACCCCACTCCCTCACACTCCCGCTCCCCGCCCCCGTTACTGCAGCACAAACCAAATCGATTGACATTATCGGTTATCGGCTGCAAGAAGTATATAATTATCGTGCATCCCTAATTTTAAACGTATCTTGCACAACAGATGGTTAAATTTAACAAGTCAAAAATGGGATATGAAGACTGAATGGCAAAAATCACATGCTGGATCTCACTTTGGGACCTTCGCCAGCACAAACTTATCGAACTAAGCTTTGTCCTGAGCTTCACGTCCCAAACACGGGGTCAGAATCTCCAGTTTTTCTCCGCACGACGTCGTGAAAAACACTAGTTTAGAACAGTCACACCTGAAAATATCTGAATCAAGCATTTTGTTTACAACGTCACAGTGTTCTCTGTGTGTACGCACAAAGCCACAGGTGGTTTTTCAGACTTCAATTATATGTTTCTGACACTTTCTGGCAAGATCTTATTACTGAACTGCAGCCATTTTACCCAAAGTTAATAAAACAGGTGCTCTTACGCTTTTCTCCAAACCTGCTGCAGAGTTTAAGGTCAACTGATTATTCTGAGGCTAGAAAAGTGGATTATTTTGACAATAAATGACTAAATACACACACAGATGGCTTATAAATCATAATAATCCCCAGTATTCATAAAATCTACGGCATTTTAGTCTTTTTAAATCAGCTTGAAGCACAGTGAAAACAGCACTAACCAGTCACACAACTGGATCCCAGCTCACCTTTACAAAACTGAGGGCAACAGCCAACAGACACTGAGTTTATCAATGTGGCCTATTTAATTCTCTCTTGCCGATGTAAAAACTACTATTGCATCACGGTTAATCCAGTAGAACCAGCGTATTTGAGTGTGATGTTACACTATTAGAAAAAACAGCCTGGAATCATCCTTTCTCTCAATTAAAACTTGACATCTAACCCTAAGTTTGGTTCAGATGTGAGTTTTTAGTGTGTGTTTTCAACATTGCGGCGTTCTTATCTTCTCACCCGACAGCCACACAGCTCCAGGTGTGAGGGGAGCAGCTCAGGCAGAAGATGGTCCTCGGCTCGGGGAAGAAGCTGCCGGTGTCTCCTGTGTTGTACCAGTGACAGACCACGACGCCCTTCTCGTCCCCCGACACCACCAGGTTTTTATCCACCGGGGACCAGTGGACCGCTGACACCGGGTTCTGTCAGGGCAGATCATCATCCAGGTCTCAGAGGAAGGTTTATTGTTATGACAGTGGTGTGAATTAGAGGATTAGAAAGTGAGACTACATGTTTTTGCTGTATCTAATTGATTTATGATTCATTCTTGTTGTGTCAGCAGTTGGACTCTATTAAAAAATAAACATGGCTTGTATTTTTCACACAAACATTATGGCTGGGAGGCGTCATTTGAAGCAAATAATAAGCAGCACTGCCCTCTCCAACCTTGATAACTGTTTTAAAGACGCCCTCAAGAGAGACACTGAATTTGCTGAACTGCAGAAACGTCCGTTTATCCGCCTGCAGCATAGAAACTGTTCCTGCATCGCGTCGAGCTCAGATGCTTCAGCTTCCCTCTCCAGAGTCCAACCTCGTTACGAAAAGTGAAACCAAACCGTGTGTCAGACGGCGGCCTGCAGGGGGCGACGGGATGCTTCTGAACCAGCAGGAGGACCGACTCTCACCTGATGAGCTGCATGTTCTCTGATCAGCGTCCTCCTGTCCGAGTCCCAGAAGCGAACGCTGCCGTCGGTGGAGGAGCTGACGCAGACGTGGCTCTGAGCTTCATGCTGGCAGAAAGAAACGCCTGAAACCAAGTCCTTATGGCCCACGAGCTCCCCTGGAGAACAACCAGAGACGGTTTCACAGGTGAGAATCAGAGGGCTGGTCATGAGGAGAGCAACCGAGTAGGGATAAAAGGATCTGGGGGAAATACCTGATTGCAATTTTTCTAACAGATACTGGACTGGAGGTGTATTTTTGTTAAAGTCATTTCAATATTCCCAGTGGAAAAGATTTAAAATGTGTGATTTCCACATCCAGAACCAGGCCCCCTACAGCCCTTCCTGTACCCTCCGTTCTTCTGATGCAAACCTCCTGACAGTCCCCGGGACCAGGCACCGAACCTGGGGGGACAGAGCTTTCTCTGCTGCCGCCTCCCTTTGGAACTCACTCCCACAACATACCATCCTACCACCTTCAGGACTAAATTAAAAACACACCTCTTCCGTCCCGCTTTCAACTCGTAATTTCCCCAAATTTATCTAGACCATACACAACACATTATTTACATAGAGGTCAACCATGTATTTTTGCTTTCTACTGCATTTTCAACTGTATTTTTTCTGTTTTCTTTTTGATTTTTTGATTTGTATATCTGTATTTGTGTTTGTTTTTAACCTGTAAAGCGTCTTCGAGTTTTTGAAAAGCGCCCAATAAATGCAATGTATTATTTTTATTATTATAACTATTATTATTATCCTAAATTGCAGCCTTTGCAGTTCGCAAAATGCATTGTTTCAAAAGAAAAGTTTAATTTGAAATCAGTTAATTCCTCAGCCCAACCACTGAGACTCAACAAAACATCTTCTCTTGTTATGAAACAGATTTAAAGCGTCTGAGGAAACAGTCTAATTCAGGTTTTCTGAATCTGGACTCAGCTTTATGGTAAATCTGCAGAACAAACTTGGTTTTCAAGCAGCGGACTTACAGGTCTAATTAATGGGACTAATGAATTGCATTGTGGGAACTGTAGGATCAGGTGTTTGCAGGGCTTAGGTCACACTAAATGTGAAGATATCTCCAACTCCACGGTGCTGCGTTAGACCAGAAAGCCTCTGAACCTCAAAAACAGCAGCGGGTTTGAGAGGCATTTTTTTCTTACAAAAAAAAAAGGAATATAAATAAAAAAATAATAACAAAATTTTAAAAATTGCTTGATTTTTAACTTTCTGATGGTCCTTGAACTACTCATCTAAGACTTTTAATTTTGCCGAGAAAATTACATGACAAAAATGAAACTTCCTACAGCTGATGAGCAGAGGAGAGAGGGAAGAAGTCTGTAGAAGTTAAAATGTAAATTGCATTTGTTTCTAGTATTGGTGACACTTGGAAACGTTCTGCACATGTTAATTACAGGTTTGGTAGTCTTAGGTTTGTTTTCAACTGAAGCATCGGCATGTCATTTTTCCTGCATCTACCAAACATCCATGTTGTCTCACGGCTGGGTGGATTTGATTTGTAGGCCGGAGCATCCCTGTAGCTCCACTGTGCTTCATTTATAACAGCATGGTGTGACGTTTTTTACATTTAGGAAACAAATGGCAGCTCCAGCGACTGGGATGTTGTGATTCTGATAATGTTTTGATCGTGATTTCAGCCCCATCTTCAGTCTAAAACTCCTAGTAAATCAAATTAAAATGACATAAAGCAGACAGAAGCAGAAAATCTTGGTATATTTGTTTCATATGTGACTCAAATTAGATCTTAAACTTGATCAACCATCACTTCATTTCAGCACTAGTTAGTTTTCCAATCAGATTCTCTCATATGTTTAAGTTGTCATCACCTCACCTGAGCTGGTCTGATCTGATTTATTGGCTCCTACCTGCGTTTAACACCTCATCTATGGCTACAGAGACTTTAGCTGAACCTCACAGTGAACCCTGCGTCGGTGAGACTCACCTGTGACCCTGCAGGTGGACGCAGACACGTCAATCAGGCAGATGATGTTTTTGGCTCCGACTCCCAGCAGCCCGCCGAGGCTCACGTCGCTGCAGCGGGAGCAGTACCAGTTGGGGGAGGCGGGGAGGGACCGGTCCCGCATGGCGCCTCGGAGGACTTTAAAAATATATATATTCTCTAATAAAGTCTGAAAAACCAAACGTAAACTTCTCACATGGTACCCGAACTGTCGTAGCTACAACACTGGTTACCGTACGGGTCAGCGTGGTGTCGTAAATCCTGCCGGTGTCGAGTATGGAAGCCTGCGTGTGCCAAAACATGCAAAATGTGCTATTTTTAAAATTATAATTTCATCGTCTTTACTACAGTAGTCCACATTACCCTCAAGAGAGCCTCTAAATATAATCAAATATAATAAGCTAGCTGCTAACTGAAGCCGACAAATCGCAAACTAATCTGTGCGTTAGCGCTGTAAACACTTCTACCGTAAAGCAGATACAGCGGTGTCGTAAAGAATCCAACATGGCGACTGCAATGACCGGACGTGGTGAGAGAAATGCGCCATAACCAACGATAAATTTGACATTTCGTGACGTTAACTAACTGTTTTTAGTGTCTGTGTTTTTAACGGATTCGTATTTTTGTTTCAGGTTTTATTAGGAATATATGTGGGCTGTTACAAACAAGGTAAGTGCTTCTATATCATTAGCATCATAGCTGCACAGCTAACACTGTCACAGAACAGAAGGACAAATCTAATGCAGATCAGCTGCTCTTGTTAGCTAGTGTCAAATCATGTTATGTTATGTTCATTGGGTAATTTCTGGTAGTATACTAGAAATGTTTGCAGACATGTAATGACTCGGCTATAAAGGAGTTTTGCTGTTCGTTTAGGTTAGTTTGAAGGCTCTGTGGACCAGTGGAGCTAATCACTCATGTCGCTGTGCTAATGCTACACAATTTGGGGAAGATACTGAATGCTTTGGTGGATAAATTCCTGTTCCTCCCTGAAGGCAGGATCACTGACAGCTTACAACAGAAGTACATCTCATCCTATCATCTCACTCCCACCTCTGTGCTTCACTGACAGGACTAATGCAGTCACTGTGGTGGTCCTGGTCAGGGTCACACCAAACATGCTGGACTCCATCTGAGCCCAACAGATTTTCATTGGTGTCGTCTGACCAAAGATTGTTGTCCCAGTGTTCATCAGGCTTCTTTTCATGTCCTTTAGCAAATCCTCATCTTGCTAGTTTGCACCACAGAGCAGGCATGGTTTTATTTCTTGTCCACCATCCATAGAGGCTGATGATATTAACTGTTTTTAGAATGTCTAGGCTGTCTCAGAAAATAGAGTGCCAAGTTTGAAGCCTGTTTTTTACAGCTTAATTGTTAAAGTCTGTCCGTGGTGCCATTTTAAGAGATCGACCACTGCAGCTCTGATCAGTGGTACTATGGCTCATTCAGTTCCTGCTGATTACTGCTGCAACTGTGTTTAACGGACTGTGGTTGATCTCACTGGATCGTTTTCCATCTTGTGAAGTCTCACAATCAGATTTTTCAGGCTCTCTGGCAATTCTTTTCCATGTGGAGCCATGATGTAGACATGCAGACAGACACAGTCCACTGGTCAAAAACTAAGAAAGTTCTGCTGTTCACAGCTCATTTTAAAACCATGTTCATGCAGTTAGACTGATTGAAGAAGCAGAAGAAGAAACCTTTATTGTCACTAATACATTTTTACAGCTTTGTGAAATGTTGTTTTCATATATCCTAGTTGGGGTCAGAGCCCAGGGTCAGCCATGGTACGGCCCCTGGAGCAGGAAGGGTTAAGGGCCTTGATCAAGAGCCCAACAATGGTTGCATTAGGGTTCGATCCTCTGACCTTCTGATCAGCAGCCACCACTGTCCAAACTGCACTGAAACTCACAGGTGTACTTTTTTTAGTTTCAGTGATCACAGGTGTTTTCACTTTTGTTGCATTGAGTTTAAACGTTGCGGTGTGACTTTTCAGCTCAGTCTTGTGTTTGATTTTTCATGAGAGGAAACACTCTACTTAGAAAACATTAAAGTGACATTGCACAGATGTGGATTCCCTCCTTTTGAATACTGCCCTTTTGATTGTGCATTTATTGGACAGTGATTTAGTGATCTGTTTTTAGCTTGTATGAGTGTCTGAAGTCACAATCGCACATCTCTTACTGTTCGCCTTTCCCATGTACCTTCCCAGGTTACAGGTTGTGGGCGGTGGCCCCCTGCAGCTCTCATGTCTCCACACCAGCAGTTCATTAGAATCAAAAAACTGGGAGAGGAGGAACCGGGAAGTGTTTCCGCCTCAGCTGCCAGATGAACCTCGCAGACCAGCAGTGAGTCTCTCTACCTGTTCATAACAAGAGCCTCAGCGTTAGAAGATGTTCTGTTCAGGTGTTGATGAAAGGAAAGTTACGCACTTATTATATTATTAGAGTAAACTGGCTTCCATATTTCTCTCTTTTTGGTGTTTCTTTCTGCAGGAGGTCCACCACAGCAGGAGGCAGATTAAATACAGCAAAGATAAGATGTGGTACCTGGCTAAACTGGTAAGACGTGCAGCAGGGATGTTATCCTCTAACAGCTGCATCACACCAAACAGTTAATTATCTGGCTCCTCCTGTCTCTGAATTACCTGAAGCTGACACTCGTTTCAAACCGCTGCTCATGAATGTTGATATTTCTAAACTAAGGTTGAGCAGATAGAAATGTAAAGATCTGAAGGAAGTCAGCAGCTCTGATTGATCTACCTTGACATATATTTTTGCTTTTTCATTTAAGTCAAACTGTTAAATAGCAGGATTTTTGACATTATGACATAATTAATGACAGTAATTCTGAAAAAAATACAGTGTCACAGTGTCTTGTCATGATCTGTTGTGCTTAACTGATGGAAAAACCCTGCCATATCATGCTAGATTTGTCTTTAACTTATACTTCAAATTGAATCTAATAAATGTAATGCCACCAAATATTTTCTGCTATTAAAATAACAAAAACTGCATCCATTTGAATCTTATCTGTCGCATGCAGCTGTTTCCCTGTTGTTTTGCTCACAGACTCTCTGCATTCAGGGTTGTTCAAGCATGGTGCTGGCGTTAAGAAGCTTCCTCCTCTGGCAGATCAGCTCCCTGCTGTCCCAGCAGCTGTGCAGAAACCCTTTATTTTCTTGTTTCCTCTTACTTGTTTTTTCTTCCTCTTTTACAGATCCAAGGGATGAGCATCGACGAGGCCATCGCACAGCTGGAGTTCAACGACAAGAAAGGAGCAAAAATCATGAAGGAGGTTTGTAGCTGCATGTTTCCTTCTCTCAAAGCTGCTGTTAGTCATTCATGGCTTCACCTGTGATTCTAACACCACTCTCTCTCGAATAATGTCCTCCAACTATCCTACAACACCACCACACCCTACTACTGCCATTCACTTTGTTGCATTTTATACTGTTTTACCTCCTTGGGTGAAAAGACTGTGATTTGTTGAAATCTCCCATCATGGACTAGATTTTCTACAGGGTCAGTCTGTGTCTGCTCAGACAGGATTCAGGAAGTATGCTGCTGCACGTCTCAGACTTTGTTTAGCTTTTTATTATTTATTTGGTACCCAAAACGTAAGTTGTGTAAAATGTTTTGGCAGTGAAAGAGCAGTGAACTTTTTTGTTCGTTAAGTTGTACATCATCCTCTACCAGAAAGTTACAGCTCTTTTCTTTTTGCTCCTTTGTTTCAGGTCCTTCTGGAAGCCCAAGAGATGGCAGTCAAGAATCACAACGTAGAATACAAATCCAACCTGTATGTAGGTGAGTGTCTGCAGCCCTGAAGGGTTTAATCATGGAGATAGATGGTGAACGCCCCTCTCTGGTCAATAATGACTCCGCTTTAAAGTCATCTCTGTGTTCCAAGGTTACATCCACCGATCAGACACATCATCCTGACCACTGACAGGTGAAGTGAATAACATGGATCATATTGGTTCTATGTGGTGTTCTGATGGAAAACCTTGATCAGACTTAGACACCCAAATAAACATGGTCCCACAACAAACACACTCCCTCATGCTGATGGAAATCCCAAATGTCACTGGATGAAAATGCACCCCACCACATGGAAACAACACCAACCAATCAGGAACATGTGGAGGAACATGACAATGGTCCAACATGTTGATGTGACCTCCAGACTTCCTACAGCCCATTCTGATCAAGCATCAACAGGATGCAGTGGAACCAGTTGGACTGACAGAGGCCCCACTGGACAAGCCAGAGTAGCCAAAGGATCCAGTGGTTCCAGACCCCATAGGACACCCTGAGAGGTCCTCTGGTCCAATGGTTCAGAGCATTTTGGACCACATAAAGGGGACATAATATTAGGCAGGTGGTCATGATGTTATGCCTGATCGGTGTATAGAAGTTTTTCCATTAAAATAGTCCCTTCCTACATGTAAAAAGGCATGTTAGCAAAGTTTAAAAATACTTAATCTTGACTGAGAGAGGTGTTTAGGTGTTAACAAACTGTGTGTTATGTAAATGTAACATACTGATGTCAGGGACGCCACAGCATCAAGCAGCTGACATGACAAATCAGACAAGAACAACACAAACTTTTCCGTGGAGTTAATAAGTTTCAGAAAAGGATGAAGTGAATCTGACTTGCCACTGAAAAGCCTCTGCTTCCCTAAACCACTCTGCAGTTATGCGATGGCTAATAGGAGATTTCATCCATTGTGCTAAAAGCAAGAAAATGAATTTCCAAGTGTGAAAAATGACCCGTTGAGAGCGCGGGTAATAAAGTGCCTTATTTAAAAAGCAGCCGGTTTCTGTGGAGTCCAGACGCCGTGCCGACTGAGTAATTCATGTGGAGTTGCAACCATTATTACAGATAAACTCCATCGATGTTGTTCTGACCTGTTTTCACTGAAGGGCACCTCTGCGAATTAAACGAGTTATTCTGTGCCTTATCTCCCCCCTCGCTGTTGATCCCATCGCCTCTTTTCATTACACACCGTCCTTCCTGTTCTACTCCTGCAGCTGAGTCCTACTCCGGCAAGGGGAAGTACCTGAAGCGGATCCGGTACCACGGCAAAGGGATGTTCGGCATCATGGACAAAGTCCACTGCCATTACTTCGTCAAGCTAGTGGAGGGTTCGCCGCCCAAGAAGGAGGAGAGGACGGGCTTGGACCAGGCCAAAGAGTACGTCCAGAAGCTGAAGAACCGGACCATCATCCACAGTCTGTAGCCAGCGTTTAATGTGTGTGTCTTGTTTGATATTTGTAAATAAATACATAAGTGGATCTGTAATGAGAGCTTCCCTTTATGTGTTTGGGTCTCCTTTAAATACAGATGGACTGTGTGGTGAATTTTTAGTTGAGGATTTTTATGTACAGGACGTAAAGAGCATTGAAATTACTGTCCTCTTCAAACCCTCAGTGCAGACAGTAACCATGAGGTAAATAAAGACATTAAGTAAATAAAATGCTACCGAACAAAAGAGCGTTCAAAGAAGATGCAATTAAATAAACAACACTGAGAGTCACCGGTGCAAAATTTCAATTTAGTGCAAATTAAATGAGCTTATTAACTGGGTGGTGAGTACAGCATAGTTACTGAAGTCCAGTGGTGATGGTGGGTGGAGGGGGGGGGGGCTTAGAGTCTGGAGTTTGTAGCTGTGTCCCAATTCAGGGGCTGCATCCTTCAAAGGACCCAGCCTACCCGTCCTTCGAAGGCTGGGTCCTTTGAAGGACGGGTAGGCTGCATGAGCGTTTGTTAAATGAGACGGTCCAGCCCACGATGAACTTCCTGCTTACATCATGGCGTCTCATAGTGCCGCTCCTTGTTGCCTAGCAACCCTGACAAACAAATTTTCATCCCGACGATCAGGATGAGACGACGTTGTAATTTTACCCAATTTATGACCATATATCTGAAGAAAGAACCTAAAACACCTGCATTTCACCTTCATCCATGGGGCTTCTAACCAGAGGAGGGGGATCTTTGACACCATTTATCAGTTACTTATAATGCAGTAATTGAGATGTAACCCTCAGGATTTCCACTACTCATGTCATCAGTGACATTTGCCATGTGGTTTGGGGGGTGAGAATAAAAGACCTGAGACTCCACCAGTCAGGTAGAGCTAAAGAAGACCAGCTGTCTTCTTCTGAAGCTCTCAGGATTGTTATTTTATGTATCTAGACAGCAAACATATGCAGAGACAGGAGCATGGCATGCAACTAAGATCCCTGCTGCCCAGTAATTACCTCTGCAAGGACGAAATAAAAATATTAGTGAGAAAGAAAACCAGTGTCTAGTACAGAGGAAAGTCTGCTGCTGGTAGCATCAGAGAAAACAGAACTTAATATTACAAAGTGCAACATGAAAGTGATTGCAATCAGCTTTATTCTCTTAGTTTGTACCCAACTCATGTACAGCTGCACAGGGAAAACTATGCAACTCTGAGTTCTACATCACATTTGGGCTGTCATGGTCAGTGTTGTGTTCCTAATCCGCCCCCCAGCCAGTTGAAGAGGCCTCGCACGCTCCTAAAACTTTATATTTTCACTTTTATTTTTCCGAATTTCACTCAGAAACAGTTTGACAAACAGCGTCTGGCACAAACCGCCGTAAAAACCTGCCATCAAAATTGCAATTTTCCAGCGGTTTGCCGGCGTCGTTCGCTCCCCTGCGGCCCTCCTCCCACCGCCGCAAACAGCAAGTCGATAAAACAGCGAAGAGGCGGTTGGTAGGTCAGACGGATCTCGGTGTTTTCAGTGAAAACAGAGGCGGCCCTGGTTTACGGCGACGACTCCTCAAGCCTTCGCTCCGACCGCAGAGAAACCAACGAGCGCTGCATTTTAAAATGAGACTACACCGACGACAGCAGCCTCCTCTCGAATGATTCGAGCGCAAGTTGTTAATATCAAAATAAAGCCGTTACCCGTCGAGTGTTTGTTCTTTTAATTTGCTGCGTTTGCTTTGCCTTCTTATCTGAAACTCAGACAGAATGCAATTACGTTGGCTTAATGTGGCGTCTTTCATGTCTTCGTCTGTTCTCCCTCGGTCATTACCGTCTGCTGCTCCGCTAATAAATTGAATCTACGTCCTTCAGGAGAACAAATGCGGGAGAAGACATGGAAACGCGTCCTCGTCGGGAATTAGTATTTCCTTAAAGGTCGCGGCGTTTCCGTGTCGTCGGGGCTCGGCGCTTCCTCCTCCGCTGTTCCTAATTGGCCTTTAGTTTCCTGCACCTGACAGCGAGCGATCCGGCTTGTGTACCTGCCCGTCACCGCGTCCCCCCTAAAGCCCTCGTCGGCTCCGAGCAGCTCCGAGTGCGTTTTCGAATAAAATGCCATCTGCTGGCCCCAATTTCAGCAGACAAGTGCCCTCAATCTCAGGTTGGAGGCCGCCGCAGTCCCACGGCACGGAGCGGCGCCGACTTCTGAAAAGAGCAAAAGGCTTCATCTTCCTCCCGCTTTTTTCCCCTCTTCCTCTCTCTCTGCTTGACTTTACTACCTGACTGCCTCTTTTTCCTTTCTGAACACAAACTCACAGAAAATGTCGAAGGGGATATGAGTTATTTACAGTTTAGTAGAAGAGTACAGGGCCGTGCCGACTAATAGAGCCAAAATGGGCTTTTGACACTGATAGTAAATGTGCCAATTAAAATATCTGTTAATTGTCTCGTCTATCGCGCGAGTTAGGTTCCAGAACCCCCCTGTGATAGACAAAATCCTTTATAAACCCTCCCCACACTCTTATAAACACTTCCTACACTCTTAAACCTTCCATCTAGAGGAGCTTCTACAGCCGTGTCCGATAATGGAACTAGCGACGCAGCGATCCACTTGGGAAAAACTCTGCCGCATTTCAAACACACCGACACCGAGGACGTCCGGCTGCCTACCTACCAGGAAACTGATGATGATGATGTTACGGTAATCCTACAGACTGTCACCGGTTCTCTGACGGTCATTTCCAGTAAACTCTCACCGTGTGGGACCAAAGGTTCTGGCTGGCTTCCATCACCGCCGATCAATCAGAGACCGATCAGCTCAAGAGGAAGTAGCTGAGTTTTCCATACATGCGTCTACTCATCTGATGTACGCTACGTATTTTATATACAATTTAAAAACCCGCGATACAGGGAGACCACGAAAAGTGAACCGCGATATGGCGAGGGACGACTGTATTTCAAAATCTGTTCATTTTTGACATTAATATAGAACATTTTCGCTAATTTAACACCAAAATCACATCATTTATTATAGGCAGAACTGGATTTTCAGCTTTAATGTCTGACATGCGGTTCAATCCGGAAAATTTACCTAATCTAAGCTTGAAATTTTGAGATTATTGTTTGAGCTTCATTTAAAAAAAATTGCCAAAAATAAACAGTTTGCATGAATTAATTTCTGTAAAAAACAAAAAAATTTGCACTTTTTAATGAAATCGAGAAGCCACGACTGACTCAGCTGCAACCAATGTGCCGCGTGACAAAAATTCAGTGGTTGTTCGGCTGAACTGCAGGCAGTGCTTCCACAGAGCAGTGAGGAGGCAAGTGTTGAGACACAAAACAGACAGACTGAGAGGAAAATCCAACCCACTGGATCGATAAAATGGATGCAGCATGGCTCAGAAACAGGGAACGCTGTCGGAAGACACATTCAGCATGGTGAAACATCTTTGTAGACTTGTTGAACGGAGCAGTTTGAAAGACATCCAGTTTGCAGAAGTCGTAAAAATGCAAATAGTAAAATATTTGTAGTATGTAGAGGCAACATTTTTATCCCCATGTTGGTAACACCTGTTCAACTTTCACTTTTGCCTTTTTCATGATTCATGGCATTAAAGCTGAGTCATACTGCACAGAAGACATTTCTAAGTTCTTCCTACTTCTAGACACAGTTGCTCTGTTTCCATAGAGGTGCAGGACTATATACTGCAGCGACAAATGAACCACAGTGAGTACAAATGTGACAGACCCTGCCTGGGATTCAAAAAGTTCAATGAACTGTGACCAAGATCTGCACCGAGCGGCACGTTTTATAGCTGAAAGTGAAACCTGTCTTTGTTTTCTGGTGGACAAACCACCCAATGAAAACGCTGTTTCTGAATTACTTTAAACATTTTTAACAGTTTCAGCATTTCTGCACTGAATTTTTACACAGAACACAATCGTCTACTTGATGGTGGGAAGCCAGTGAGGGATGTCCTTCACATACATCACTATCAGGTTAGCTGGAGGTCAAACCGTCTGATTCGGGCAGGGGAATCGAGTTCAGACAGACTTTCAGGAGTTGAGAACTTACTTTCATGCGTCATGTTGTTTGCAGAATCCATCTTCAGAAATGAGGAACAGCTGTGAAAAGTTAAAAAGGTCTTTTGAAGATGAAGCTGGATAACTAGCCAACCAAACAAATCCTCGAAGGCGAGTCTGATTAGGCGTTTCTTTAATCAGTGAGTGAAAGATGACTTCATTTCCAAAAGGCGCAACGCTAAAGACGACACGTCCCTTTAATATTTTAAGCTAGATTACTTTTTGCTTCCATCTTCTAAAGTTTCAGAAGAACAAACGTGGAGAGGAGCCCGAAGCGAATGTTTGGACGCCTCTTTTAGCCCAGCTTGTAAACACTTCATGCAGCAGCGGAGAGCCTTTCACTTCTGCTTTGGAGGATTTTCTGCCCTTCTCTTCGTGCTAAAGGTTTCTACTGCTCTGTGAAGTCAGTCCACGGATTTCTGATGGTGTTTACGTCGGGGGGGACTGTGAGGGCAGAACCTTCAGCGTGAGGCAGGAGTGATGTTTGCTTCCAGAACTTGCTGGGATTTAATCGAATCCATTCTTCCTTGTGCCAGTTAAATGCTCCCAGTGCCGCCGGCTGCAACGCGAACCCGGAGCATGATCAATCCTCCTCCGGGCTTCACGGTCGGAGAGGCGTTCTCTCCGTGAAACCCCGGACGCTTATTTCCTCCAAACGTGCCTTTGCAAAAATGCTTCAGGCTTAATTAGATGTTCATTTGCAGACTTCTGAAGCTGAATTTTGTTTTGAAGAAGAAGGAAAAGACTCATTTGATTACATTTGGGCAGGCGTCTCTGCACAGTAGAACAGAACATGACCACTCCAGACTCTGATGCATCTTCCAGAAGGTCTTTTACAGTCAAGTAGCAGCTCTTGGAAAGTTTAGGTGCTCCAGATCTTGAGCTTGACCTCCACCGACACTCGTCCTGCTGCTTGGGTTGATGTTTGTGTCGTTTTGCTTGTCGTCTGCTTGTCTTTGCTGTCCGTTTATCGTCTCCCCTCACCCCAACTGGTTGAGGAAGACGTCTGCCCTCCCTGAGCCTGGTTCTGTCGGAGGTCTCTACCTGTTGCAAGGGAGTCATTTCTCTTTACCGTCGCAAACAACAACTAAAAACAGGGTAATAAAATGCTAACAAAACACTGAGAAATAAAGACTAAGCTCACTCATAGAGGTGTTTTCATGTAGGGTCAAAGCTTAATCAGGTTAATCTTTATCGTTAATAATACTGTAGGGTCCCAGCATTCATATTTATATAAGTTATGTTAAGTTTAGTTTTAGATCTCCACCTTACTATGCATTACAGTAAGGTAAAGTCGTATTTGATGTCATTTTCATAGGGTTCTAATCCCTAATATGTAAATGTTCTGGTAAAACCACACCATAAATAACATCACAGGGTCTAAACCCCAGTATTTACCCTTTCAAGGTTATTTCTGTAACACTGAGCATCATCTTTTTGATTGGAAGGCACTGTCTAGACTGTGCTGTATAAAAAAATGTGTCGTTGTAAAGAACTTTTTTGAACGACGCTGTTGTTATTATCGTTACTGTTACAGGATAAAGCAGGAAACTAATGATAGGTGTTCAAAAAATGAATGAAAATCAATGGTTGGCTGGAATGTTTGGAAAATCCATCCAAGAAGAAACAGACAGTGTAGATTTAAAGTCCAGATTTAAAGTTCTGTTATTAAGAGGTTTAAACTTTGCACATAGTCATGATGAGGTGGTTATCATGAGCAGCATTTCACATAAGTCACTGGTATCTTAATGTAATTACAGGTAAAATAGTTGGATATTGGAGCATTCATAGTGTTTTATTGTTGTTAGCCGACTAGCTGTGCAAAACTGCCTGCAGAGAGTGAGTATCGGTGGAACACATGACCTGGAAAGATGGTGCACAAATGCAATATGATCAGTGTATTGTCACTGAACAGGACAGGAGTGAAGTTCTCATCTGTGTTTTTGGAGTTTGCTCAGTTTCCTTGGCGTTAAAAGAAGCGCGAGAGTCGACTTTGAGTTGGTATTGGTTTGTCAAATCATTATTTCCAAAGGTTATTAGTTAAACTTCAGACTTAAAGTGGACCTTCTGTTAAGGCGAGGTGGGACACGAACCCAGATGCAGGGTTTTAAACAAGGTTTATTAACCACAAAATAAGATTCAGCAAAACAGGAACTAACTAACTAACCTAAACTAAGGCAGGATGGACACCGAATCAAAAAGCCGAATTAAACAAAGAATGGGATAATTTAGAACTAAGAAACTTAACTAAGAACTCACTATGAGGGGAAGAGGGCCGACGGGGGGAGAGTCGGCTGGAGCCGAGGGCAGGCGGCGGAGAGCGGCAGCAGCGTGAGAAGGGAGCAGGTATCAAGAAGGCCGGCAGGAACAGGGATTTGATGGAGCGATCCGTGGGTTCATCCAACTGTGACACGGACAGCGGCAGCAACGGGCAGCAGAATGTCGTGAGCAGCAACTGAAGCAATGATCTGGCAATGAGTGGTGAGTTGAATTGGTTGCCAATTACAGACCGGCTGCAGCCGTGGGACGGAACCCAGCGGACGGAGGAGGGGCAAGGAGGCACACTGGAAAAAATGCCCCTCCCAAAACAAGAAAAAAAAACTTATTTCAAGGCACTTTTACCTCGAAATGAGTGAAAAAATCTGCCAATAGAACAAGTGAAAATCTGTCTTAAAACAAGTTCCTTTCGTCTTGCTGAAATGTTACTTTTAAAGTGAATTGATCTTAAATCAAGTGGGTTGATACATTTTGACTAAAAATAAGACGAATAAACTTGGTAAGATGTTGAGTTTTTGCAGTGCAGGGATCCTGACACCTTCAGGCCCATATTCTCACTTATAAACCAATAAACCCACTCTGGTTAATTGAGCTCACCACACAAGAAGGTCCCATGCAGATACTTCCTTCCACCACAACATGCAAACGTAACAGAGACTCCACATGTCTTCTGTCAGCGGCGCCTCCTGTGGTGAAACATTTATTCTCCTTCCGCTGTGGTTTCCGCCACTCGCATAAATAAATGATCAATAAAACGAGAAGCCGCGCCGCCGTCCGTCCGTCCGTCCGTCCGTCCGCCAGGAGGCCGCGGTCGAGTTCAGCGGTTACATGGAGTGAATTATGCATCGTCCCTTTCCAGGCGTCACGGAGCAGCGCGGGGGAAACGTGCTGCCAGCGCTGGGACCGAACCGGGGGAAGGATTCAAATAGTCTGGAGTTCGATACTCAAGGAGAGCGAAGACACAAGCCAGGCCACCTCACACAAAAACACACACCTGGATGAAAGGACGGGTCGCCGTGACGCTTCCTTCCATTTGTTTTTAATGCTCCTTGTCAGGCAGCCCAGCGGACGCTCGGATTGAGAAACAAATAGGAATCAGGAGCCAGTTGTTTGGGGAGAGCCTGAGGGTGTTATTCGTTTCCTTTTAACTTTCCCATTTCATGTCTTTTCCCCCTCCCCCTCCCTCTCTTTGTGTCTCTGCGGAGGCCGTGTGCAGAGAAACGACAAAATGTTCGCTCCCAAATGAAATCTACGGCCCAGACGCCGAAGAGCTGCCCGCTGGCCGACGCCTCGCCCTTGAGAAACGAATCCGGACACAAAACACTTTGTTAGTTCTCTGGACGGCCTCCAGCGAGAGGACGCATCTGTTTCCAAAGGAGGAGGCAGGACGGAGGAGGCAGGAAGGGCTTTAAGTGCTCTTCTGTTGGGTTGTTGCAGCTTTTTAATACGGGTTCCTGGGTCGGATAGGATACAACGACTTCTACCTTATGCTCCCAGTAATTTTGCACCTGCAGACAGAGCGTCTCAAATTTAATCCTCATGTGAATCGTGTTATAAATTCTGTGCAGAACAAACGTAACCTGGTTATTCGGGTATAATTCTACCAACCAGCAGGTTCATGATCCGACGGCTGGTATGGAGTGACCACATGAGGGGTTTTAAGAGCTTAATGCAAAAAATAATGTTTCAGCTCCATAATAAAGAATTAATGCAACAGTTTGCTTCAATCTTCTTGAGTTTTGACAACTTCAGGAGCTTTAAGTGGTGGCCTGGTGGTTTGTGAAGCTAACTTGTAACCGGTGGGTCGCTGGTTCGATCCCCCGGACTGGCAGGAGGTTGAGGTGGGAAAGTGAGAACGACCGTACCAGTTGCCACCACTGAGGGCCCTGAAGCGAGGCCCCTAACCCCCGACTGCTCGTGAGTCTTCAAGTCAAGATGCCGAGCAACTTGTCCGCAATTTAGAAAGGTTGAGAAGTCTGGACACAAAAGAGCTGCCCTGGAAATAAGCAATGCCAAGGAAAGACCATATGATTGTACTCCATGGTAGATTGAGATGAAATAGCATCTGCAAAACTTCTCCAAAAAGATCTGACTTGTCCTGGGGAAGATTCTCATCTGCTGTAATGCAGCGATGAAGTCAAGTCGCTGATAATATAAAGCATTTAAAACAAGAATTGTTGTGTCAAAGTGATCCCTGGTAAAGAAATATGTTTGAAATTATGAACTACTTAACAAGTGTAGAGATAACTCTGGACGTTAACTGGGGCAGTGGTAGCCTGGCGATTTGTGAAGCTAACTTGTCACCGGTGGGTCGCTGGTTCGATCCCCCGGACTGGCAAGAGGTTGAGGTGGGAACGTCCAGTCACCACCACTGTGGGCCCCTGAGCGAGGCCCTTAACCCCTGACTGCTCCTAGTATGAACAGTTAAGGTTAACATGAATAGGATGGGTCAAATGCAGAGAAGGAGTTTCCCCAAGGGGATCAATAAAAGTTAGATTATTATTATTATTAACTCTTCTAATGAAATTATGTTGAACCAGCAAACTACACTGATCTCCACTCAAAAGTATTTTTAATTATTTCATGATTGATAGCATTAAAACACGTTAATAACTCATAAATTGTGTTATTTAAAATGAATTTTTAAGGGTAATGCACTTAATCGCCATTATCATGAATGAATGTTCTTAAGTTGGCAAACGTCAAAAAGTTAAGTTGCCGCAATTTGATTTTCTTAAGTAATTTTTGGCTTTTTAAAACTTTGTCCATGTAGTAGCTTTGAGGATTTTAAAAAAAAAAAGATTAATTAGCTTTTTAAAAAAAATGTAAGTGCAGTCCTGTATTCAAACACACAATATCTAAATTATGAAAGACAATGAAACTAATCTGAGTTTTATTTACACACAATATTAAGTTCAACCAACAAACTATATTGATTTATGTGAATTAGCTTTTCCACTACAATCAAAGGTGTTTTTAATTTCCGCTTATTTAAATAGTATTGGAAACACAAACACAAGTTTATTACTCGTAAAAATGAAGTTGTTTCAACCAGCATTTCCTGATAATTTAAGCATTTAGCACGTGACTCATATCAGTCGCTTTACTCTTCAGTTTATTAAGCACCTTATTGCACTTAAGTTGTTTTTAAAATGCCACCAAAAATTAACTGTAAAAATACAACGGCAATAAACATCTGAAACATCTAAACAAAATTTAAAAGGTAATTTTAAGTGTTTTGTATTTAATTTAAATAATCATGTTTTTTTTTAAAGTTTGGAACAATTATTTTAAACATTGTGTTGCTCCAGTGTTTAGTAGACAGGGGACGGACTGGAAATCTTTTTTTTAAATGAAGTTACGCAGAAATTTAAGTTAAAATTAAACACAATATTAAGCTGATGCAACCACCAACCCATAAAATGTGTATTTGTAATTGACAAGGTTCATCAAAATCATTAAAAAAGTTCTTGCAACCATGCAGTTAATTGAATGATAGGAGTGGGTCACTTGAATTAGTCTTCAGAGTGTTTCTATCAGCTTAAAATCACACTTTGTCCCTTTAAACTGGTCATGTAACGATTTCAATTTGTGTTTTTTTAGCAAACAGTTCTCTCGGAAAGTGTTGGTGTTCCAGATCTCAGCTTGACCTCCGCTGTTTCTGTAAACTGCCTTTTGTCCTGCCGATTGGGCTGATGTTTGTTTTGCTTGTCGTCTCTGTTATTCTTTTATTATCTCACCTCACCCCAATTGGTTGAGGCAGACGTCTGCCTTCCCTGAGCACAGAAATGAGGTTTGTTAGTGCTCCTTTAGCGACTGCCACGCTTCTTAAGATTTCTCTCCGGCGTCTCAGCCATTCTTAGGTGGGATTCGTGAGTAAAGGCAAAGAAAGAACATGAAGTGTAAGGACAAAATCATGTTTTACACATTTAATTTGGGTAAAACAAAGGCTTGAGTTGGACAATTTGGAACTTTATAGTTGACTTTCCTTAAAATTAAGTTGCAGGAAACTGAAGAATCAAATGATTTAAGTACATTTAACCTAAAAACTTCATTTAAATAAGCTTAAATCAACTACATGTAGCAGTTAAAATAGTTAATTTAAGTTGATCCAGCAGCTCTCTTTACTTCAGTCTAGCTGGGGTGCTTTAGGGAACTGCATTGCATTCCTGTGCCTAAATAATGGCCCTGATAAGGCGTCACCATTCGATGCACAAACCCTTAGAGATAAACTGAGCAGAGACGACTGAGAGCAGAGACTAGAGAGGTAAAATGGTGAAGCTTCATTGATCAGCTCTGCAGAAAAAGCAGCCCAAGTAGCAGCACTCACGGGTTAGAGGCAGGTGGTAAAAGACAGTTTTAGTCAGTTTTACTTTTATTGTTAAACCTATTTACGGCCTTCTGGCTCCGACTGCTCAGACTGAAGGTGCAGCAGGTTATCAGAAGTGGAGAGCATTGCTGGTAACAGTCAGAGATCATTTCCTTGCAGGTTTTCATCACCCAGCATGCAGCAGAAGCTTGCTGATGTGCGTCCTCCTCTTGCACTGGGTGTCACTGTTGCATCGCACCTGAACCCTCATCAGCAGCTCAGATCCTCGGAGTCACGCTTCACATATTACAGAGGAACGGCTTCCCTTAACATGTCTCCTCCGACGGATCGCATCCCGCGTGAAAGCCAGAGACCCAGAGACACAGAAACCAATCTGACACGATCCTGCTGGGCGTGTGCGCCGCATGTCTTTCAAGTCATCAAGATGAATTTCAATATTTCAATTCGTCACGCATGCTGCAGCTCCGAGCTCAGAGCGGTGTAGTGCAGCACGACGAGTGGCAGCCAGAGGGGAAGGAAAAAGTAGTATTAAAGACTGTTGCTGTAAAATTGACTTTGGGTAATTCTGCTACTGTGTGTCTGCATTCCAATATTTCATTACAGCTTCACAATAGTTAATCAAATGTCCAGGCACACGGGCCTGAATGACAAGCACCGCTGCATCCTGCACCGATGCCAAAACCCCACAGTGGTTCCTCTCCACACAAATCCGCCCGAAGCTAAATCAAAGCAAAGTGCATTTTGCAGAGTGAGAAAGGCACAAAGCCAGAAAACACTACTAGTAATAAGATGAAAAACAAGTTTGAAGCGGTTGTTCCACCTCACCTCCACCCGTATTGTTGGCCCAAATCTGAATTTTCTGCTAAAGAATTCAACTTTAACTTAACAAACCCTCCGGGGCTCTGCAGCTCTTGTCCGTCTGCACTCTGTTGTACCGTCTATAGAGCCAGTAAACATGTTTATGAGCTAAAATCAACAGATAGACATGCAAAATTATCACAAGGTAAGCTTTTTGGTCGCACTCACTGCACAAAAGTTGTTGTTCTTCTAAGAAAAATGTCTGCTGGGTGTGTTTCTGAACCTTCTTTTATCTCAGTTAGCAGAGTAACTTCATGTAGTTCAATGTAACTGCCTAGAGGGTCAAAAGGGTAAAGTTTGAGGCCAACTGCAGAGGATACTGGGTTTCTGTTGTTGGAAAGATACTTACTTATTCATACTTAAAACCAACACTATATAACCATAAGTACTGGGACGTCTGCCTTTACATGCACATGGACTTTAATGACGTCCCATTCTTAATCTGTAGGGTTTAATATGGAGTTGTTCCACCCTTTGCAGCTCTAACAGCCTCAACTCTTCTGGGAAGGCTTTCCACAAGGTTTAGGAGTGTGTTCATGGGAATCTTTGACCATCTTCCACTGATGTTGGACCAGAAGGCCTGGCTCTCAGTCTCCACTCTAATCCATCCCAAAGGTGTTCTATCAGGTTGAGGTCAGGACTCTGTGCAGGCCAGTCCAGTTCCTCCACACCAGACTGGATCATCCATGTCTTTACTGACCTTGCTTTGTGCACTGGTGGCAGCCATGTTGGAACAGGAAGGGGCCATCCCCAACCTGTTCCCACAAAGTTGGGAGCATCAAATAGTCCAGAACGTCTTGGTCTGCTGAAGCATTAAGAGTTCCTTTACTGGAACTAAGGGTCCAAGCCCAACCCCTGAAGAACAACCCCACACCATAACCCCCCCTCCACCAAACTTTACACTTGGAACAATGCAGTCAGGAAGTACCGTTGTCCTGGCAACCTCCAAACCCAGACTGGTCCATGGGATGTCCAGACAGAGAAGTGTGATTGGTCCCTCCAGAGAACTGGTCTCCACTGCTCTAGAGTCCAGTGGCGGCTGCTTTACACCACTGCATCAACGCTTTGCATTGACCTTGGTGATGGGAGGCTTGAATGCAGCTGCTGGGCCATGGAAACCCATTAATGAAGCTCTCTACCACTGTTCTGGAGCTGATCTGAAGGACACACCAAGTCTGGAGGTCTGGAGCTGTTGACTCTGCAGAAAGTTGGTGATTTCTGTGCAGAAATTCTTGCACAGGTGTCAACCTATCACGGTACCACGCTTGAATCCACTGAGCTCCTGAGAGCGAGCCATTCTTTCACTAATGTTTGTAGAAGCAGTCTGCATGTCTAGGGGCTGGATTTATACACCTGTGGTCATGGAAGTGATTGGAACACCTGGATTCAGCTATTTGGAGGGGCGTCCCAATACTTTTGGCAATGTAAGTTCGATTCTCACCCCTCTGCTCTCTTTATCCACATTTTGTCCAACTTCTAGCTGCTTTCTATGTCAAATTAATTAGAAGATCAATCAAAAACATCCAGAACAACACATTATCTAATAGTGATGAATTAATTTCCAGTTGAGCCTCACTGTAAGTAACTGCAACGATGTGTGGATCTCCATGCTCACCGACAATCCTGACTGTGTTTGTTGTCTTATTTAAGGTGTGAAACTTCCACCACAGATGTTTTCTCCAATCTTGACTCGACAGTGACAAACACGGCAGCTTGTCCGTCTCCTCCGCCGTCTGAATGACAGACCGGCGTCACTTCAACAGCAATGTTCTGTGACCTTACTCCCTCCTGAATTCCTCGTTCCGTATTTACAGCATTGTTAGCGGCGCACTGAATCAGGGCCACAGTCGAGTGTTTGTTTCTTGGCATTGCCGCTGGGAAAGTCACCTGACGGCCGGCGACGCTGGAGATCAGACGCTCTCCGGTCGTAAAACGGGCCATAAACACGGAAACAATCAGGAGAGGACCAGGAACGAGTGTGTGCGTCTCCGAGTGTAAAGAATCAAGTGAGTGTGAGTGTGTGAAGGCCAGGTGGAACACAACAGCCCCACCTCCCCGCATGAAACTCACCAAACGTTAACTCTGTGCTGAGCCAAACCTTCTTTATTAACAAGGAACATTGCACCTCTATCCAGTTAATGAAATATTGATTTTGAAATTGTATTTTAAGACGACGGAAAGCTTTTAAAGCGCTTAGTGCCTTTGCTCAGAGCCAGCTTCATCAATTATTATTTTTTAATGGTATTATTTGAAAACGCTCCGAAAGCAGAGAGCGGTTTTCCCCGGGCTCGCCGCGCCCCGCGTCCACGATTAAGCGTCGCATTTCCACACCGAGGGAACTCGAGGCCCCGAATGGATGCATGTTTTTTTAATGAAAGATGCTGGCATCAAACCGAGTTCCATAATGACGACGACAGTGGGACATTGCTGATTTAATGATGTGTTTGTTCCTATTCCAGTCGAGCTGTTAAAAGGGAAATAAAAAAATAAAGAAGGGAATTAGCGGCGTTTCCAAATGTAGTTCACAATCAGCGACTCGGTATAATGGGATTGTGTGTCCCTGGTGTCCGAGCCGGGGCCAATTCTGAGAACCTCATGAATCAAAAATGACAAAAATTCGAATGTGTCTGCACTGTAGAATCCATCTGTACAGTACAGATAACAAACTAATCCAAAACCAAATGGAAATCCACTTGTGGCGGCTGAATTTGGTTACTCCAGTATCTGTGTTGTGCAGTAGACTTTGGTGGACGTCACGACTCGAACCGCGAGATAAAAAACCCAACCGTCGCTGCAGTGAATAAAAAGGCTGAAAATATTCAGTTGCAGTGGATAAAAAGGCTGAAAATATCCACTAACTGTACACGAATAAGAAACAAACTCAGACGGGTTCAATAAAACACCAGAAACTTCCACTTGCAGAACAAACTATCTCCTGTGTTCGGCTCTGTGCTGCTCATAATGTAGGTGAAAGCGCCTCTTTGCATTCTGTAGAGTTCACAGCAAGCAAACAACAATATATCGCACACAGACAGCAGTGAGGAGGCAGACAGTTACCTTGTCGAACACCTGCGAGCCTGGATTAAGTATTTACGTGTTAATCCACCAGATATGCGGCAGATTAAAACTTCCCCGTGGCCTGGACTGATGAACCTTCTTCCTCACCAGCACTTTAAGGCTGCTTCTATTCAAATACAATCACACCTCAGAAACCTACATGTGCACAACGAAACAGCAGCATATATAATGTGTGCATTTGTCTTTTACTGCGCCTCAGCTGGAACAAACACTGCGACACCGGCTGCTGCATAAACTGCTTTTTCAGTAGATGCAGTTGAGCCTCTAATTCCAAAGCATGCTTTATTTAAAGTTGTGTTTGTGGCTGCTCAACAGAAGGTTTCCACCAGCTCCTGATCCAACATATTTACCAGTTAGTTGTCAATGAGAAGAGCTGTGGGTCTTAAAACCAAAACAAAGAGCTAAAAGATGCTAAAAGTCTTCGTAGAACTCAGGGGAAAGTTCATGAGCAGCGACTTTAACACTGTGTATATTTATCTGATGAGTTCTTAATGCAAAATTTTGATTAAAGTAGCTTTAACAGTTAATTTATGCAAGAACCCAGCTAGAAGAGAACGTTCCTGACATTTCCAACGACTTCTAATATGTTTTGTAAAGAGAATATTTGAATCAAATGTTCAAAGAACCTTTTCAGAATATTCCTTTTATTCCAGTAATGTGCCTATAAAGTTAAAATAATGTTTTAACATCAGCGTGCAGAGGATGTTGTCAGGAAAACAGATGATGTTCTCTAACCAACTGTTCCGACCCAGCCTCCAGGGGCAGCTGAGTGCAACAGCAATAAAACCAGGTGTAATCGGTTTGGTAGCGTAATTCAAAACAGGTGAAACACAAAGTAACAGAGTAGGTGGGTGTTGCTAAAATCAAAGAACCAAATAAAACCAACCGAAGGCTGACACAGTTACGTAAATTTACTAAGACTAAATAACACAAAACGACTAAACTCCCTCGCCAACCTTAAGACGATGGCAACATCACACCCAAACAGAAATACCAAACGAGTGATGAGTGTGCAGAACTAAACAAATCAAAACTGGTGCCTCCAAACACACCTGACAAACGGGACGTAGGACTCGAATCACCACTTACCCGTGGCTACGAAACACAGTAACACTGGCATGTTTTTCACACAGAAAATACTAACGTCACACTAAACTAATGCAGGTGCTAACAGAGGTCACACAAAGTCTTCACCAAGACACACAGAATACCTCTGCACGAGTTAGCTCACTGCTAAAGGAACCATAATACACAGAGACACGAACCAAGAGGCACCAGGGCGAACTGGTCAGGTTCAATCCCAGACGCCCCGACTGAGGGTTTGGTTGAGGGTTTTATGTTCTCCAGGTGTGCCACGGCTGTAGTGGATTGGTTGTCGTGGGAGGGAACCGAGTGGTGGCCCAATCACCAGGTCAGGAGGCGGCTGTAGAGCAGGTCTTCAGCTCCGGGCCAATCAAAATACAAGCCACTACACATGATGATACACACCTGGCCAAATGACAGTGGTTACAGCTGCCAACTTACCTACAAACAAACACACACAAACAAGCTACTAAGCAAATAAATTACTTTACCTGTGGTTATGGGACCGTTTAAGATCCTGGACGAGCCCCCACTTTCAAAAAATCCAGATTTTTATAAAACGTTCCTGTTTTGTGATATATTAACAAAGGTGGAACATTCTTCCTGCAATGCTCTATGGTATATTAAAAGTGGAACATTCTGCCTTTTTGTTGAGGGAACACTTTATTGAACGTTCTTCTACATAACACAACGTTCCATGAAAACAAAGGAAAGAAAGTTCTCAAGCAACATTCGGAAAACGTGTTCAAGACGTTCTCAAGGCCTCAGATGACAGAAAGTTCTTTGTAAGACGTCGTTGAAGAAACACAGTATAAAACGTTCTTGTATAACGAAGGAAGACCGCTTTATACCCAACATTCAAACAGTGTTCTCCAGATGTTATGAAGGCCTCACATAATTTTTATACAGAACGTTTGATAAAGTTCCTGTAATGTGACATATTAAAGGTGGAACAGTTAGAACGCTCTTCTAGAGGACGTTTCCACAATGATAACAAGGAAGGACGTTCTCAATGCAACATTAGTAAAACGTCTTTAAGATGTTATTGAGACCTCAGACAACAGAACGTTCTTTATAAAAGGTTACTCTGCTGCGATATACTAACAAAGGTGAAACGTTCTGGCTGCAATGTTCTGAGGACGTTTTGGGGATGTGGTTGAGGGAACACATTATAGAATCTATAAAGCAGGATTTAGGGTTATTAAGGTAACTTCAGGTTTGTTTGTCGGCCCTTTAGGATTACAATGGTGGTTCTCTCCTCACATCACACCTGACCTCCTCCAGAGCCGGTTCTGGTCGAGAACATAGGTCAGCGCTTCGTCTACAGACCAATCAGTTCTCTCGGCAAGGACATGGCATCAGCATTCCTGGTAGAACTCGGTGCGTGAATCTCTAGAGAGCATAGATACCAGAGATATAGATTCTCAGAGGAGGGAACTCAAGTCTGTCCTGCTTTATTTCAAATCCATTTCATTGCCCTGCAGTCCTTCGTAGAGCGATACGATCCTAAAACAGGCTGATGAAGCTCTGAAACTTTACAGCCCACTTGTTGACCTCCGAAGATTTGCTGAATGATGTTTTTATGTTTCTTCTTCACTTGGTCCAAAAACCCACCACAAAAAAGAATCAGGCTCAGCCATAAGAATACATCAGCAACACATGGGTGTAATGACAGTCAGATCTGCTTCAGTGACGTTCTGTGATATTAATAAGCCTTAATTAGACGTTCACACTTTCCTTCCTGACTCTGGCTGCTGCAGCTGTGTTGCTTTTAGTCTGTATTATTTTTTTTAATTCCTCATATTGGTTTTAGGTTTATAGTTTGTTGGAAATGTGCAGCTGTCGATCTTCCCTGCAGTTTAAAAAAGAACTAGAAAAGCCCTCAGAGAGCTCATACCTCCACCAAGGAGCTTCAGTCCACCCCCAACACAATCTCCCAGTTCACATATTTTGTATGGAACGTTACAGATACAAATGTAATTACATACAGTTCAAATGTCCTACCAACAATGCGGCCTTCACCCCATCCGACCTAATGAACAGGCGCGGCCTCTAGCGCGGCAGCTCCTAACAGCCTCCCAGCTTCTTAGACAACCGGAGATAAGAATGCCGGCCCAACCGTGCGTATGTCGCTCAGGAAGGAAAGAGAACTCCGTCATTGTCGCTGTCTGTCGCGTGGAGACCCAAAATGTCATGTGGTCAGAGGGGGTTACCCCAAAAACAAGAGTGCCCTCTGGTGGCTTTTAGAGTAAACTGCATTTAATTGTCCACCTGGTTACACTTACATTAAAAAAAATTCCTGGATCCAGACGGTGATCCGGATCAGTCCCAAATTGTCATCATTTGTTCCTTGAAACATTTCACACATTTCCTGAAAATTTCATCCAAATCCGTCCATGAGTTTTCAAGTTATTTTGAACACAAACAAACAAATTATTCCGGTAGCTGGGTGCCAAAAACTAGTGTAAAATTAACTATCTCATAAAAATACAGTAATTTTCCACATTAAAATAGAGATTAGTACCTTAATTTTACATTATTTTGTGTACATAACGTGTATTTTGTTATTTTTTGAAAGAAAATTAAAAGATTAATTACTATTTTTGTGTAAAAACAATGAAATTACCAATAAATATGGTTAAATGATGTCATAATACAAATAATCAGATTTAATGGTGCAAAAAACTGCCATTATTAGTTGGGTTTTATTGTATGATTTTATGTAAAACAATCTTGAAGTAGTTCAGTTTCAATTTGCAATTTGCTATAAATATAATTTTTTGCACACAACTTTATGTAATTATCTCGTACATCTGACAGATCTTAGCTGTTAAATAATATTTTTGACTGTAAAATAAATATCATAATAAAATAAGAATGACTTTAAATTAAATTAATGCTGCACTTTTTAAAATTCTGATGTTTTATTTGTCTTAATTTCTTTCTTTTATTTGATTTTTACTATTTTTATGCACCAGGAGCACCGTCCAGATCTGCTCATGTTGTTGTCTGACCTCAATATAATGGTGATGAAGCTGCTGCTAGATTTACCACCATAATTAAACATAAAAAGTTCTGATTCTAACCATTAAAGTGTTAATTTTTGGATCATATTCCGTTTTATGTGAGGTTTTACACATAACTCTACATAAAAATACTGTTTTTGTTCGTTTAATTAGTCATTTAAGTCTGTTTTTGTGCTTTTATTGATATTTTCCTGTAAAACATGGAAAATAATCAGAAAAATAAAACGGTAAATGTACAAAACTGTTTTCTGCTGCTGCTCCTGGATGAAGCGGCCGTTTAACCTCCAGAGATAACTCGGACACGAAATGGATTTTCATTGTTTGACCTCTGAGGAAAAATCCTGCTCTCTACATAATCAGAACCGGTACAGAGCAGCCAGCGTCCGGTGTTTCACCAGCCGGTCGTGCTTTAGTGGCTCCGGGCCCCGGCTGGTGAATTAGCGGCGGGTCATCGCGGGTTATTACACACCGTCCGTCAGAGCTGCTTCCACTCGGCCGACCTCCAGCGCACATCCAGGCTAATCAGCGGCGGGACGGCACCTCTCACACTTCCCGATTGAAATGCATGGCGCCGCTCACGCTCCCGCGCTCTCGACCCGGCCTTTGTTTTCGCTGCACGCTCCCGCAGCCCTCCGCCGTTTGTTAACCATTCCGATGGAGGCTTTAATCAAATTTGCGCCACACAGAGCAATCCGTTTCTTCGCGCTGACAGACGACATTACTAATGACAAGGTCGCAAGCAGCACCGGGCAGACAGCGGCACTGGATACGTGTTGACGAGACGGCCGGCAACAAAGAAAAGTCCTTTGAGTGCAACTTATCATTTTAGAGCAAATCTGGGCCGAGATGGCTTTTATTAGCTCAACACCTGAAGTTAAAGTGTGGTTTTTGTATATTATTACACTCGTTTTCCTCATCATGTTGAACTTTTCACAATATCTTCGCTCAGATGTGCTCATTTAATAGACAAGGTGTTCAGTACCCAACAGAAGTGATCACACCCCTGTGCAGTTACATCACTGTCATATATGGACAATCAAAAACAGACACTTTAGAAATACTATATTCACAAAGTACAAACTTAAAGCAACAAGACCTGTTATCATTGGAACTAGTGCAGCTGTGATTTCCAGTCAGGCTACCTGCACGGACATGATTCTAAACTGAGCCGTGAACAGCAGAAGGCCGGTGTCTATCCATGTCTGCATCATGGCTCCATGTGAACAGAGGAACTGAAAATCTGACTGTGAGAAAGACTGACTAAAAATCAGTGAAACACACCTGCACCAGTAATCAGGAGGTGCAGAAGAAGCAGTAGTACCACTAATCATGGCTGCACGGACAGTGAACGACAATCGCAGTCTAGCTGTGATAAACAGACGGCAGCTGCTTTGGACACGGCGCAAGGCTTATCAATGGATGAGCAGAGAACCCAGGCGCAGACACAGAACTTACAGATGAGCAGAATGTTTAACTTAAAATTGCTGTAATACTGAACACAGGATAAACTAGAACAAAGACTAACCCTGGTGACAACTAAAAAAAACCCAATACAAAAACATACAAAACTACAAAACTAACATGAAAGGGGAATCTAAGGAGAACTTAATTTACAAGAAACAACTAGAATACTAAACAGGTAAACTCAAACCAGACTCAACTGAACGAAGAACTAGACACAGGAGAAGTAAACTGAAATCAGTAAAAACACAAAGCTAACGAACAACAAAAAAACAACTAAACTCAAAACTGGCCACAAAGGGAGAAATCAAAGAACACCACAAAATGGGACTAACACAAAACACTACTACAAAACTGAAAAATACTCAACGAACAGACAAGGCGGAAAACAAACTACACCAAACATACAAACAGAATAATCAACGAAACTACAGGCAGCAGTCCAAAACTAATGAAAACCTTAACTGTAACAGGCAGGATCCAGGCAGGGAGAGTGACGCAAAGGCATGGTGGTACAGCAGACAGGTTACAGGGAAGCAGGCAGAAGACGGAGCAGGGACAGACAGTGGAGTGGGGAAGAGTAGTTTATGGTCTGGCAGAGAGTGATTGAATGAACCGGGGTTTTATGGAGGGAGGTGATTAGTGGCAGGTGAGGTGTTGTTCACAGCTGTCTTGAATGCAGGTAATGAGAGCAGGTAATCAGGGAGCTGGAATGAAGGTGAGTGAGAGTGAGAGAGAGAGGGAACGGAAGAAGGAAAGAAAGAAAGAGGGAGACAGACAGTATGGAGACATTTTGCGCCTCTTTGTGGTCGTTTTTGTGTATCTCTGGTAGTTTTATGTCTCTTTGTAGTTGTCTTGTTTCTCTTTGTGGTTGTTTTATGTTTCCTTGTGGTCATTTTGCGTTTCTCTCAACCTGGACCACCACAGTGAATGCATAGTCCTGACAGTGAAGCACTTAGGTGGGAGTGTGATGGCATGGGGCTGCAGGAGTTCCAAAATACCAACATACTGACCGACAAGATGATTCCAGGTCGGCGGAAGCTTGAAGAAGAGGGATATTCCAGTATGATAACCATGAAAAACACAATGCCACAATCCCACACAAGTTTTTACTGAAGGAAAAAGGGAAGACTTGAGCAAATATGACCAAGAGAATAGTTGAGCAACACAGCTCCTCCAGAAAGAAGCTGATAAAATAAAAGAATATCTCTTCAGAAACTGTAGAAACTGGTGAGAAGGATTGAGATTAAATAAGTAAAGAAAGATCTGAATCTCAGTAATGAAAGATGTACTGACTTTAGTTACATTGACTTCCTCTTGTGGGATCTTTATTCTTAATGAAGCGATCATAAACTGTTAATTTAGCATCGGAGCAAACACCCTCGTGGGATTTATTGCTTATTGTGCATATTACAATATTGATTTGTCTGATGGTGGAGAAGCACCTAAAGTCAGTTTTTATACAGAGAGCTGATGCAACTTGTTACTTACGGTCCAAAGCGTGGCCCTGCTTAATTAAGGAGAGGCGAAGAGGTAATTGTGTTTGAGATGAAGATCGAGGAAGTGAACCGTAACACCAGGAGGTCAGAGCCATCAAATGTGCAAATGAACAGAATGTAAAGGAATTAGACATGCCAGTGCACGTGAGCCTTTGAATATTCTGCTCCAGTGATGAAGCAGCTCCACAAACAGCATCCCTGAATCGTTAAACGACTTCAGTTGATTCTGGCTTCCCGTTCCTTCGTGCCCCGTTTGGCAGCGGGGAGCATCCCGGCCTGGTCGGCACTGAGGATTGATGTCGACGTGACATGTAGACAAGGGTTTCATAACCATGTCTGAGTCATGAAAATGTTCTGGCATGGATTAAACAGGTTAGACTGATTAGTGTGTTGTTGCTCATTTGATTCTGGCATGAAAATGAACTCAGCGAGAGATCGGCTTCACACTGCGCTTGGAAATGCTGATCTGAGGCTGTGGAGTCGGTTGCTAAACAGAGGAGTTTGTACTGCAAGAAGCAAAGTTGATGTTGTGCTGAAGTCTGCAGACAGGTTTAAAGGTTTAAATGGAAAGAAATGAGTAGCTGGTTGTCTGGAATTACTGGAAAAATATCAGACTGGGTGAAGAGTCCCCTGTCTTACCTTGCTAACATGTTCATACGGTGTATTTATCCGGTACAAGACATATAATGAGTGACATAAACAGTCATGACTGAACATTTCCACCTTGAAACTCCAGTTTACTGATGAGAATCGCAAAAAATAGATTCACGCTTTCTGGATTTCTTGCAGAACCAGTCCCGTCAACATTCATTCAGCTTTTACTTAAATCTCAATGAATGTAATGCCGAAGGTGGAATCAACGGAACTGATAGGTAGCAATCAACGAGCAAACAACCAACAATTAAAATCAGTTGTACTCAAAAGCAGTGAGGTCTGCGATCATGGATTGACCTACAGGTACAGGAAGCTTCAGTAACGACTCCTAAATGTTCCAGATGTGTGCAGCAGAAACAGTGAATGCAGTGGTTTGAGCACGTGGGACTTAAGACATGAACTTCAGCTACTCACTTTCTGCTGAACAGAGTCTCTGTCTCTGTAGAAATTCTGTATCAATCTGAAATTCAAACTTGAGGTTTTGATCCAAGAAATTCAAGGCGATACCTGGATATCTTTGGGCATCTTCTAATATACTGTGTCCAGTCAGAGCGGTGACGATTTCTGTGGCTCAGATGAAGAGCTTTTACAGGAGGTCCTCGCTTTACGAAGGTCTCGTGTTAGGATGTTTCATGGTTATGAACGACTCCCATGAAATACTTAACAAATCTAGTTTCGACATCAGCGGTTTGGTTAGTAAATAATATGATATGTGAGTAGTTGAGCAGTCACGGTGGGAACAACGAAGAAGAAAGCGTCACTGAGTTCACCGTTGTTGGTTGCTGCATGTTAACCCGCTCTTAGTTTTTGCTGTTTTGTGTATTTTTTGCCCTTTACTTTGGCTCCCAGGCGTAAGGCAGACTCTTCTGATGGCAGTGCTTCGACGAAAAAAGGAAATCCATCACTATGGGGGCGAAATTAGACGCTGAAAAGGGAGAAACGCCGACGATCGTAGTTGTTCGACGGTCAAGACGATAATTGAGGGTTGTTGAGGTCAGTGTGAATGAGTTAAGGTGTTAATTTAGGTATAAAATCCAACTTACACCGAATCAGCTTACGATGCGTCGCAGGTTCGGATCTCAATGTAAACTGAGGACCACCTGTGTTTGGTTTTGTTTGCACTGAGGGCAGGTTTTACCTTGAAATATTGGTCTAATGCTTGTTGGAAGTTGCAGGATGGAGATTACTGTATCATGATCCTTCTGCAGAGTCAAGTTCCAGCTTTAATATCACAACTTTACATAGATGCTGGGAGTGGGGAGGGTCCAACCAGTGGGTCATTTGGTACTGGACCACACACAGAAAGAATAAAAACGTTTTATTTTATTTGAAAATGACTAGATCGTCTTCCCGCCACTTTCGTTTGTGCTTGTTTCCCGCCAAAATGAATAAAAAACAAACGTCTCTGGAGAGCTTCTTTGAAAAGTAGGGAGAGACTGGAAAATGTAAACACAAATTTAGCAATAAAAACTAATTTTATTCACTTTTTTTAATTAGAAAAAGCTACATTTATAAAGTTGGAACCTTTTTAGCACCACAGACAATTTTCTACGGTCTTCCTTGAAACCGGTCTGTGGTGCAAAAAAGGTTGCAGACTGCTGTTCTGGAGGAAGCAGCAGTGTAGAGTTACATCTCAGACGTCTGAAGGTTAGAGAAAAGCTTCCTTGCCACACCTAGATGACTTTCAGGAGTTAAATCAGTTACCAGAGAGCCACTTTAAGATTCTGAATCAGCTGCAAATTACCTCCCAAAAACTGCCGACTCCAACAACTTAGTCTAAACTCTGCAGACCCAATGTTCTGCGTTCACCTGCAGGACTCCCATCGAGCCTCTGGATGTACACGAGGGCCCGATGCACGACCAGATGTTGTTGTGTTGCCGCCGCAGAGTCACTCGCATTTTCATTAATCATCATCCCTCCACCTCTGCCGCCCTCCTCTTAAACAATCGAGCATATGGCTGCCTTGTCTGCCACTGAGCCCCAAAAACTGAAAAAAAAAGGAACGCTGCGCCCGGCCGGCGGTTCATCAACGTACCACATGATGAAACAGCCCGAGCCGCTGATCTCCCTCTAATTTAATGATAACTATCACCTGTTCTCCGACTGCGGCGCCACACTCTAGATGGTTTGTGAGTAATTGGTCTGTGCCTTTTGCTTGATTAATTTGATTGCTACATTTTTCACTGTCCCCTCTCTGGTGATTGCCGCGGCGCTACAGGTGCTGGGTTTCATTAATTACGTCCTTAATTGGTTTGGAAAATGCTGCGCGCAAGTTTGTTTTGGGGGGGCGGGAGGGAAGCGGGGTTGCGGTCTGTTGCGAGGAGGCAAAAAACCCACGCGGAGCAACTTGTGTGTTTGTGCTGCTTAGAAAGACAAATGAACCTCATCTCTCCGGCAGATTGTGGTGAAGATTCCAGGAGGCATCGCGACTCAAGGACGAGAGGCTGCTGGAGAAGCAGCACCTGCCTGGACGTCCTCTGAGATGTGTTTGATGAATTGTCTGAAGACCAGAGTTGGAAATATAACAAACAGTCGACATGGAAGGACCACAGGACTCTAGCTGCTGGTGGAGAGTTCAGCAGAAGGTGACTGACTGCAACCTTCCATGATAAAATGAATAAATCACAGTGTATCTGGTTTAGTCGTTTCCATTATACTTCAACGTTACTTACCTTGTGTGTCTCTGGTGCTTGTGATGCCTCCCTTTGTGAGTTTTCCCTCCTTTTTTTAAATGTTGTTTCCACCCTCATCTGTTTTATTTGAGCCTCGTACGCCGGTGCTTTACGCCGGATGTAACTGAACCCATGTCCTCCAAAAAGTCCCACCTTTGGCTCATCAGTCCACAAGATGTCAAAGAAGTCTTGGAGCTCATCCAGACGAGTCTTTATGTTCTCTTTGGTCAGTAGTGGTTTGATGCCACTAATCATGTAGACAGACCTTAAGTGAGGCCAGTGAGGTCTGCTGGACTCCTGGATTAGACATGGATGCTCTTGGAGGAATGTTCCTGGGAAGGTCCACCACTGTTCCATGTCCCTCCATTAGTGGATAAAGTCTCTCACTGTGCTTCTCTGGAGTCCCAGAGCCTCAGCAATGACTTTGTAACCCTCCAGACTGGTGAACGTCAGTTATTTTGTTCCTCATCTGTTGTTGGATCTCTTTAGAACGTGGCATCATGTGCTGCTTCACAATACCAGACAGGTTTAGGTTCAACAAGCCTGGCAGTGACCATATGTGACTGTAGCTGGTGAGACTGAACCCACTGGTCATTTGGTAGTTTGGTAGCTAAGGGGGCAATTAGTTTTTCACACAGTCTTTTTCCTTCAAAAAATAAAATCACCGTCTAAATACTACATTTAGTGTTTTCTTGGGTTTTCTTTGTCTTACATTAAAATTAGTTTGATGATCTGAAACATTTAAGTGCAACAAATATGCATATATAAAACATATTTGTGGGGGGGCAAATACTTTTGCACGACACTATATAAATGGTGTCATGTTTCAGTCTGGATCAGGACACCATTTACACCAAGTCTTATGCAGATTTGTCAAAAATATGTGCAGGTCTGACGCTGAAGTTGAGTTTAGGCTTGTATTTTCTACACTGGTGTTTGTGAGGTAACTGGAGTTGACTGCAGAGGCTTGGCAGGACGATCGCTCTGCAGAGTCCTCGGCCAACTGGGGTGTTACAGGGGCGGCCAAGAAGAGGGCGATCCAATCCGCCAGCGAAGCCGCAGAGAGAGCAACTAGGTGGCTGTGGATTAAGAGGGCTGGTCCGTGGGTTGCTACTGGGACGCGAGTCGGGGACTGATCACCCCCGGCTGGGTCGCCTGGGTGTTGCGAGACCCGAAACACCCGATGACCCCAGGATACATCACTGATGATGCGTCCCAGTGCATCCAGGAGATGTTTCATATAAAGCGAAAACTGCAAGAAGTTCCGGTGGAGAAGCTTCCAAACGCTGGTTTCAAGTGTCAGCAATTGTTGCTGCTAGTGGTGCTTCAAAATCCAACCTTTAGCATCTAATACATTGTTTTTAGAGACATAATGATCAATTCAGGTCACCAAATCCATGTTTCCTTACCGGTTGCATTTTTTATTCTTATACAACCATCTTCTGATTTGCAGACTCGCAAATCCTTAGTAGACTTCATGTAACACCATATATAATAGCTCAATGCTCACATATCTCCAGTAAATAATAATAATAATATTAATATGAGGCTAATGTGATGGATTTCTTATGTGAATCGAAGACACTTTACATACTGAAATGAATTAAAACTGATGACTTGGTGAAGAAAAAAAGACATAGAACTGACAAAACCATCAACACCATCCTTTATTTCCTATAAGCAGCATTTACCTCTGATGTTTTTCCATCCATTGAAAATATAGATTAGCTTCTTAATCCGCCGCGCCGGGCCAAACGCCGAGCACAACAAACAATGCCCAGCAACAAATCAAGCTTCCTGTTTTGAAGGATTAACCGTTCTTACAAGAGGTGTGACAGCTCCGCACTGTTTACTTCAAAATGTCAGTGGAAAAAAAACAAAAACAGCATCCCCGTCTCGCTTATTGTTTGAAGGAGTTTGGACTCGGAGACGGTGAAAATAATCAGCAGCTGTCTTGTTTTGGCATCAGCGGATGTTTTTATAGCTTCGTCTCCCGTTCAGATGAGATAGAAAACCTTTTTTTGTGCCAGAAAACTTCTGTTTGTCTGATTTTAAGGGGATTTCTCAGCATAACATCAGATAAAATGGGACAAAAGGTTACAGACATGGTGTGTTTTTTCATCTGATGTTGGTCTTCGTAAGTTTTCAGACTTTTTGCCTCCTGAACTTATTCCACAACAGTTCTACGGGTCATTTCACGCATTGGGTTACTTTTGGAACTTATTTATCCAAATTAATCAAATCTGGAAAATGATTTCTCTTCTTTTAAAAGTCTCACATCTCAGCCTGCACAGGGAGGAAACTTCTGACTAATGTATTCACAACACCTTTGGTGATCTTCAGTTTAGCCGAGTGTGAAGCAACCGGGACTGAAGTCAGCACCTCCAAGTGAGCTTGTGGTTCTCTGCCAGGGTTCAGTTGCTGCCCCAGGCAAAGGCAAAGGCAAAGGTGTTTTCAGCATCTTGGGATCTTGTTCACGAGTGACGGGAAAATGGAGCGTGAGGTGGACAGATGGATCGGTGCAGCGTCAGCAGTAGCGAGGGCGTTGGACTGGACCGTCGTGGTGAAGAGGGAGCTGAACCAGAGGGCGAAGCGCTGAGTTTATAAGTCGAGCTACGTTCCAACTTTCACCTGCTGTCATGAGCTCTGGGTAGTGGCCGTCTGTAGGGTCGCTGGGTTCAAGCTCAGATAGGGTGAAGAGCTTGGATATCCAGAGGGAGCCGCTTCTTAAGATGCCTCCTGGTCGCCTCCCTTTGGAAGTTTTCTAGGCGGAAACTCTGGGATAGACCAAGAAGTCTCCCCCAGCTAGCATCTGAGCAACAAACCAAGGGTGGAACCAACTGTTTTCTACAGATTAATTTGCATTTAATATGTACCAAACCTGGAGGTACACATACAGCTTCCAATAAATCAAACAACATCTGCAAATTAACTGTGGGAGGTGTTTAATCCGTTAATCTCCAAAACAAAGCAGCAGGTTTTGGAGGCATTTTTTCTTTAAAAAAACAAATAAATCACGAAAATGCACCATTGATCAAAGCAAGAAACGGTACTGGTTCTCAACTTTGCAACGGTCTGTGAACATATAATGTGTGGCATACAGTTTCAGCAATAATAAAGTCTAAGCTTAATCACTTTACTTGTTTCAGTGTTAAAGGTATGTTGAAGAGCTCAGACGTCCAGAGGAAGCTCGGAGTTGAGGTGGAGCTTCTTGGTTTTGAAAGAAGTCAGCTGAGATGGTTCAACATATGATTAAGAAGCCTTCTGGTCGCCTCTCTTCTGGGCAGAGACACCGATGTAGACCCAGAACTCTCTCCCAGCTACCAAGGAACTTTCCCACAATGCCAGATGAGATGTGTAACCCCTCTGGACGCAGCTAGAAGAACTTTCTGGGAACTAAAATAAACCTCCCACTGATATTGCTAGAACTTTGCAGAACCTTCTCAGACATTTTCTTCTAGCTACAGCTCCTCCTGCAGGATTCCAAGGTGTTCCCAGGTCAGATGAGATGTGTAATCCCCCCAGAGGCAGCTAGAAGAAAAGGTCTGAGAAGGTTCTGCAAAGTTTTCCACCTCCTCCTGCAGGATTCTTAAGTTTTCCCAGGCCAGATGAGATATGTAACCCCTCCAGACGCAGCTAGAAGAACCTTCTGGGAACTAAAATCAACCTTCCCACTGATAATATTACTAGAACTTTGCAGAACCTTCTCAGACCCTTTCTTCTGGCTGCGTCTGGGGGGGTTACATATCTCATCTGGCCTGGAAACACCTTGGAATCCTGCAGGAGGAGCTGGAAAACGTTGCTCTCTTGCTCAGCCTTTTAGTGTTTCACAACATCGGCAGATTCTAAAGCCTCATTTGGAGCGTTTTTCTACTTTGCATGTCCTCTCAGCTTGCAGGAAGTGTTGCATTCACATTCATCATGCTGTGGTTGGGGAAATGTTGGAGACCAACATCTAAAAATCTGTAAAGCCAGGACTGTCTGGATGCCACTACAGGAATGATGATGTAGGTGAAACCTTCAGTCCAGTGTCACCACATAAAAACTTATTGCTTTAACTACAAATGACAAACCGAATCCTTGAATTTGACCCAGCAGCGTTTGTCACATCATCTCCTGCTGCGGTTGGTCCAGTGCAGCAGAAACCATCAGACAGATGATGGTCGCTGAGCCATGTTGTAGGACGATGGGATTAACCAGGAGATCGACGTGATCCATGTTCCAGACCTCTGCTGTCGACTGTAAAATGCACCGGTGGCGGCGTGTAAATTCGGGCGACTTTAGGAGGCTCAGATTGAGATTGATTTTTCTGACACACTCCTGACGATGATAAACATGCGAGACGTGCGGCGAGGACAGCTTCATAAACACAGAGGTTCGCTTATATTGGTTATATGTTTACTCTGAGGTGTTTTTAAATGTCAAAGCTTGAGAGTGATAAAAGTTTATATGTGCTTTCATGGCCCGGCAGTATTTTTTGCTCTGTCATTATTTGACTGGGCATGTGGAGCATCTCAACGAGGGAGCTGAGGTCATCCAGATCTGTTTACAGGAATCCGTCTGTCCTCCACCACATCACTGCGTCCTTGTCTGTCCTCCAAGTTCCTCCTTAATATCTCTTCTGCTTTTATTCGCCTTCTTTACATCTGTCTCCATAATTTCCTCTCATCTCTTTTTCTCTTCCAGCACCTGAGCAGCAAAGCAAGACTGCTGATTCATTTGCATTCAATACAATATATGCCAAGCAAGTTATACATACAGCTCTGCAAAGGCACTGTGGGAGATGTTTAATCACTTGAACCCCAGAACCCACCAGCAGGTTTTAAGGCATGTTCTCTTTGACAGAGTGTGAGCATATCATATGTTGCATACAGTTTCAAGAAGAAAAAAGAACAATCCATTTGTTCTACTTGTTTCGTTTAAAAATTCAGTTTCACAGTTTTCCGGTTGAACTGCAGGCAGTGTTTCCACAGAGCAGCGATCAATAAAATAGATGTAGCACGTCAAAAATAAAACAGTATGCAGTGGAAAAAGTTGGTGGAAGATCCGTTCAGCATGGTGAAACATCTTTCTGCAGCTGTTGTGCAGAGTAGTGAGGAAAACTGAGTTTCTAGAAGTTGTAAAAATGTGAATAGGCCTCATCATTTAGCCAATCACTAACATGTGAAAAGCCCATTTCCCCCAGTATCTGTAACACCTGGGACCACTTGAAAAAAAAATCTTAGTTTCAGGTGTTTTCAATTTTTGCACAGGAGAAAAATCTAAACAATTGCGATTTCTGTCGTTCTAACTGTGTCGCGCTGCACAGGAGACATTTCTGAGTCGTCTCTACTTCGATATGTGGTTGTTCCGTCTCCGTGGAGGTGCAGGACTTTATATTTGCACTGGGCTCAGAGGGTTGAAGTCACACAGACAGCTGGGATGGCAGCAGAAAACTCACCAACACAGCAAATAAAACCATTAGTGTCTGCCCTCTGGAATGCAGGAGAATCGATCCTTTACTTAAATAAAAGTGCAGATGAACTGATTGCGACACCATATTCCTTTTTTAAAAAACAAATTCAGGGAAATGATCCTGAATTTCAGTAGGTCAGTATGCAACAGTTGCTCTATCAGAGCTGAAGTGGGAAGCAACTGAGCCGACTACCACAACTAGAAGTTTGGTAGAGCTGCTCCAGGTAAATAAAAACAAGGATTACAGACTAAAAGAGGAGGAAATCAACCTTGAGACATACGTCATGATAATGCATAGTTATTCTAACTGCCAGAAGCGGGAGACAAAAGTTTTGCCGTGCAGGTTTAAAGCTGGGCTGCACAGTGGCTCGGTGGTTAGCAGCATCACAGCGAGAAGATCCCTAGTTCACATCCCGGTTAGGACGCCTGGGATCTTTCTGTGTCTGAATTTAAGGCTATTTTCTTCCATTTAACAGAAGAAAACTATTAGCAAACACCTTGCTGTACCTGTCGAGGACGACCAGGCAGTTCATAAAAACTCGATAAAGTAATGATTGACTCACTTAAATATGTTGCCTTGATGCAGCATCAGTCAGACATCGGAAGGCTGTAAATATTCCACTGAGGTTTCGTGTTGCACAGATGCATCTTTGCAACGGTCGAGTTAATCTTGATGTCTGTTTAAGATAAGATGCAATCCTACAGCGGGGAAATTTGCAGTGTTACAGCAGCAGAGAGGGGACAGTGCATAAATGTTGGGAACATCAGTAGAAAAATAAACAAGAAATGCAGAACATGTAGGTGCTGCTGATTCCACTGAATGTGTCTTTTAACTCTAAGATCATTCCCATGCTCCAGTTCTGTACCTTAACCGGCTCTATTCGATGCTGTAGTTGAAATGATTCACCTGTAGCCTCAGTTTATTCTCATCACGTGTTGGAAACAAGAAGATTTCTCAGGTTTCCAGCACCAGATGTAAAAATGCACCGCAGCTGATTTTCATCCTGCTTCTTTTGGAGACGACCACCGTGCGTGGAAACCCCGAGCCCAGATCGATGCACCCTTTCCCCACAGTGTAAATTGGATGGCCAGGGATTGATTCATCTGAGAGCTCAGAGAGAGACTCTCAGTGCAGCTGGAGGAACCTGAACTCCCCAAACACACACGAACACACACTCAGCACACACAACCAGGGATCTACATACACACTCAGCCTGCACGGCGTCTTAACTCTCCTTAATCACGTAATGCGCGGTGAGTCTAGACACCTGGATCCTCTGCAGGCTGATCTCGATAATGGATCTGTGGCTCTCCAACACTTGACCCCGAGTGTAAGAACTGTGTGTATGTGCAAATGGTCATTTGTCTGGCCTGGCCTGCACTGTCAACTCTCCCGGTCTCTGGAGGAGGGGGAGTGCAAGCAATTTGCTCTCTCACGCACGGTGACTGTACAGGTGCAGCCATTGTTAAAGTCCCACATTCAGCTGATTTAACTGCTCTCAAAGTTTGGCCCTGTTCAGCCTCACTGTTCTTCTGCAGGATCCTTTAAAACTTACCTTTCTGTTTACTTCAGCATGCAGAGAGGAGAGAGGAAGGCGGCCATGTGCCTCCATTAATCAGTATAAAAACTACGGAACAAACTGTAAAGTCTGGACCATGTTTACAAAGTGGCAGCCAAAAGCAAGGTTGTTACTAGTAGCATGCAGGCTAAAACAATAGATAGCAGATGACGTGGATTGATACACACTGCAGTTGCCATAAGACTCTTTTAATCTTAAATGCTGCTAATGACCATGATTCACTGTATCAGAGGTGCCTTCAGCAAAAAAACACTGCATCTGGGAGCATCACTGTTTATTTGCTGGTTTGGAGTTATATCAGGTATTCTGTTTGTCACCTAACTTTAAAAGCAGCCACAGTCCACTTTCAACATTTTCTGTTTCCACCGGAAAATCATTTTAAAGGCGCAAACTTGTAAGAACGTTCTTAACGAATAGTCGGCGAAGATATCAAACAGTAATAAATTAATCGACAACACAAAGTGAGCACTGCAATGTGGGCGTTTTTACCAGGACATGACATTTACAGGTGACATGGCTTGATTGCATGTGCCTCCAGGTGGTAAATACAATATATGGTCAAGATGTTAGCGCTTGCGAGTGTCCATTAACTGTCACGGAAGTCTCTGTCATGGTGCCCGCTACTAGCTAAACCCCCCTAATGCTCTCTGCTTGCCCACTTGAACTGCCTGTAGTCTGAGAGACGCCTCCTCTGGTCACTAAACAGTAAGAGGCTCCACCTGGTGGTACAACGAGGTGCTGCGGCTGATCTGCAATACATTTTCTAACGTGCATGTTTTCAGGGAAAATAGTATCGGACTGGGATTCAGCATTGGCAGATATTAAATAAACTTGATCTGACATCGACAGTAATAATTGATTAACAGAAATAATGAGGGAGAAAAGGATGGATCATGACCCAACATGCATGTCTGTCATCTTCTGCCTTATTGGTTACTTAATCTTTAATTGGCAAAATTCCTAAGGGTAATTAATTGATTAACAGTTAACCATTAACACCCCTACTATGTGTATGTGTGCCAGTGTTTTCTGTAAAATCAGGTATTGCAGATAGCATAGGTCAGGGGTGTCAAACTCAAATACACAGTGGGCCAAGATTTAAAACGTGGACAAAGTTGTGGGCCAACACTGATATTTATTCAACATATATATATAAACTAGCCTTTACCGCAGCCTCACTTTGTGATATGGCTTTTTTGAACATAGTCTGTTATGAGCTTCTTTTCATCTCCTCTACTTTCTGGTGCCTTTGAGTGATGTCCAGGTCATTGTACTGACGAAAATCCAAATATTCGGTTCATGTGGCGGCCGGGGTGGGGGGTGGCGACGTGTTCGTTGGAGTCCGATGGCATTAGTGTGGATATGTCCTGCTGGCGGTGGCACAGATGCTCAGCCAGGCGGTGGTGGCGGAGGGTGAGGGGGGTGCGCTCACAACTATTCGGATTATCTGGATATTGGGGTCCAGCCCTGATACAAGACAAACAGGTCTGTCTTCTACAGATGTAAACAGATGTTCTGCCTCCACCTGTCCAGAGAACCTCCTGATGGGCAGCACGGTGCCAGTAGTAGCATGAGGTTGCTATGACTACGGTCAACAGAGGAGAGGGTGTCTTTATGGGTCCTGTCCTGATTGACGCACCAAAACACCAGCAGAGCATTCTGGGATTTGGAGTATAAGCGGTACATGCGCTGTATAATACCGGCGGGCCAGCTGTAGTAGTCATCTGGTTTTGCTTCGCAGCAACTTCAATAAATTCAGTCCACATTGTAGTATTTATGCAGCTACATCTATTTTTTATTCTGCTTCAGGACATCTCATTTGAAATATTACAACACATCCTACAGTGAAGTAGGTTTTACATCAGTTTAAATCAAAATGTGTGAGATATAGTCATTTAAATACACAGTGCTCAAACTGGAAGGGTTCAAAAATGATTAGACACTCGGCTACTGATGGTTTCTTATGCAGCTGTATGTCCTTCACGTGTCTTCATGCACAGAACAGCTCACATGAGTCTGACAGCAGATTGAGAATTGCTGCTTACACTGCGGTCAAGTTGTCTGTCAGTATGAGGAGGCAGCCATGCAGGAATGCTCTCCAGGATGCGGGATTACAGAAGGGCCATTTCACAAGAAGACAGTCACAGTTATAGACCGATGGGCAAAATCAAACTGAAAATCCCTCAGAGTGATGGAGAGACGACAGAGTGGAGGGAAAAACCGGAGCAGGTCATGACCCAGAGCTTTCATCTCATCCGTTAAACGTAGCCGTGGTCCTGGTATCGCCTCGGCATGTATGACTCAGTGGCGTTTATTGATGCTTTCACTGCTGACAGAAGCGACAGGATGAATTCAGAGGTAAATGGGTGCATTCATTGTGCTCACATTGAGCCAAATGCATCAGATCTCATCGGGTGGCACTCCATCGATCAACAGGACGATGATCCTAAACGTACAACCAAGAGGTGTAATATTCTTGACTGGCTGATCTCAATCCATCTGAGCTGAACACCTGAGAGCATCAGGGAGGATACGAAGCCCCTGCTGATGTCTGTTAGACCACAGACAGTCAATACTTCTCTACAAAACATTAAATCTAATGATTTTTTAACTTCATGCGTAGCAGTCCAATTATCTGAACCCCTAAACGTTACACCTCCCATACAGGCATTTCTACATCGTGAAAACTAGAGAGTGGAATTTAACATTTATATTAAATGAGCGTCCGTTACACGTAGGCGAAACTAGTTCACACAACGCTGATTAAGCCCATCTATGCCGGGTGAATTTTTTACACAGTATTCCAGGCTAGTGGAGAGCTGAGAAGACGACCAGACCTAACTGTCCAGAGGAAGTAAAAGTCAAAACGAGGTTTCTGTAGGTGAACCTGTAGAGGGATCCAAGGTGGTGGTGACACTCCTGTACTGCTGGTAGCGACTAATTCTAGGTCAGTATGCAACAGTTGGTTTATCAGAGCTGAAGTGGGGAGCAACTGAGCCGACTAGGAGTTTGGTAGAGCTGCTCCAGATAAACAAAAACCAGGATTACAGTCTAAAAGAGAAGGAAATCAACCTTGAGACATACGTCATGATCATGCATCACTCTGACTGCCAGAAGGGGGAGACAGAAGTTTTGCCGTGCAGGTTTAAAGCTGGGCTGCACAGTGTCTCGGTGGTTAGCAGCGTCGCCTCACAGCTAGAAGATCCCCGGTTCGCGTCCCGGTTAGGACGCCTGGGATCGTTCTGTGTGGAGTTTGCATGTTTCCCTGTGTAGTGTGGGTTTTCTAGCTTCCTCCCACAGTCCAAAAACATGCTGAGGTTCATTGATGATTCTAAACTGTCCATAGGTGTGAATGAGAGTGTGCTTGGTTGTCTGTCTCTATGTAGCCCTGTGATAGACTGGAGACCTGTCCAGGGTGTCCCCTGCCTTCGCCCGAGTCGGCTAGGTTAGGCTCCAGCCCCCCCGTGACCCTACAGAGGATTAAGCGGTGTATAGATGATGGATGGATGGTTTAGAGTTGCTCAAATTAAAGCTCTCTGCTGGATGCGTCACTTCAATGCTCCAGAATGCACTCTGGTAGTGTTTCAAGAAACAGAGCATTGCCATCTCTTCATTTGCGTAAATGTCTCGGCTACTTTTTTTGCTAATCGGGAGCGTCTGCCCACCACTCGACACTTCCGCAAGCTCCCGAGAAACTGAACTAAAATGAAGACGAACTTAGCAACCGCACTGAGCCGCCATACTGGTCCAGCGTCCGTCCAATCAGGTGCAGCTGCAGGATGGTGAAACCTGTGTTGTGTTCCAGTTAAAACTGCCTGGTTGGTTGCACATAAAGAGTCGGATATTAGGAAGTAGAACGTCTAAAAATTCCCCTGTGGACCTGCATTATAAGATCTTTTATTGCAGTTTCCAATTAATAAAACAAAGAAACATAATACAT